>CAIGQZ010000320.1:15537187-15548499 GCA_903798205.1 Danio tinwini | reverse complement strand
ATATTTGTTTAACATTTCTGTTTTAAAATGTAAATAGTGTGTTTCATTCAAAGCTGAATTTTCAACCTTTATGTTAAAAATAAAATATTTGAAAAGCATATGATCCTTCAGCAATTCAACTAAAATGATAACATTTATTTTTAACGCTGAAAACAGTTATGCTGCTTCTTATATTTTGTAAAAGAACACATTTTTAATGATTGATTGATTGATTGATTGATTGACTGATTGATTGATTGATTGATTGACTGATTGATTGATTGATTGATGCCTGGATTATTACAGTTACAACTAAAACAATAACACAAAAACATCATTATTATTTATTAAATTAAATTAAACTTTAACTAAAAAGTCATGAAATATGTCAACTTATTTTACAATATACATAAAATTAATCTAATTTAAGCAGAAATTTAAAATAAAACAAGATTACACTTCATTTTAAGGTGTCCTTGTCACAGTTTAACTATTCATTTGATTCCTGAGTAATTATAATTAATTACATGTACTTACTATATGGTTAGGGTCAGGATGAGGATTAGTTGCATGTAAGTATACATTTATTAATTGTAATTGCTATAGTCGTACATGAAATATGTAGCAAGGACACCTTAAAATCAAGTTTTACCACAAACAAAAAACTTAAAAAGAAAAACAAAACAAGGCATCTCTTGTACACACTGTACAATACTGACCCCAAACCTTTGAATATTAGTGTGCTATTATGTAAGAAAATGTCACTTTCTTTTCTCAATTTTTTTCGACTTTCGACTGATTTAACAGAGCTTACCACAATGAAATGAACCATCAATTACTCAGACATACAGTATGTAAGAAAATGTCAAAACTTCTAACTTCATCTGCCCAAGCAATGAAAATGAATTGTTCCGAAAAGTCTTGTTCCTCTTGTACAGTAATGCTCTCTCTCACTGTATTACCTTCAGGCGAACCTTTTCCAGAGAACGGCCGCAGTCCTGGATCAACACAGCACAGTTCCCCGAGAAGTGACTTCAACTCCCGAATGTTCTGTAACAACTCTGCCCCCTCACAAAACTCCGCCCCATCCACCACAGGATCCTCCCCTCCAGACATAGCAGCCAATCAGAACGCACAGCCTAGCGACGTAACCATCCAGCGCAAGGAGACCGAAGGATTCGGATTCGTTATTATCAGTTCGCTAAATAGGCCTGAAACTGCGGCCGCTGCTGGTATGAAGCAATTATTTCTCAACACTTTAACTTTAACTTCTTTTCAATCTGGGACATTCCATTACTGTAATAGCTCACTCAGGCGGGCTGTTTCAGAGGGTCATAGTGATTTTAAAAGTGCAGCATGTCCTCATAAACCTGCGTATTAATAATGGATGCACTTCTATTTGAGGGCTGAAGAGGCTAGTTACAATGTTCTAATGCAGCGCCCACGCTCGTATATAAAAACAGCTCCGCTAACAGGAAAGGACAGAGTGCAGATAGAGAGCTCTCTCCGTGTATTACAAAAAAAAAATAAAACTGTTTGTATGTGTATGTGTGTGTTTTTAGCTGTGCCTCATAAGATCGGCCGCATCATTGAGGGGAGTCCAGCAGACCACTGTGGGAAGCTTAAGGTTGGAGATCGTATTCTGGCCGTCAACAATCAATCTATCGTCAACATGCCGCATGCCGACATCGTCAAACTGATCAAGGACGCGGGACTAAGTGTCACACTCAGGATCATCCCTCAGGAGGGTGAGTGGACGACTGGGATGATGTATGTCTGTTATTAAAGTGGCTATTTGTAATCATGCTTTCGTTAAATGGCTTATTTAATCTAAATTCAGTATGGCGAGATTATTATAAGTAGGACATGTATTGGTTGACTTCCTGAGCATTAAACTGTCATTCAATTAGCTCATTCAATGAGTTAGGGACAGTCCAAGTTGGGACAGTACTACTAGTTTTTAACAGAGAGATCTGTTTAGGGAGAAAATTGTTAAAAAGTATGTGTTTCAAATAGAAATGTAGAATTTCATAAAACATTGTAGATTTCTCACATGCTGAACATTATTGCAGCACTTCTACTTCTTGATAAGCACATAGTATCCACTTTAATCCAAGTAAAAATCCAAGTATTGATCTTTTCTTGTTTTACGATGTAAATTGGCCTTAGATTGATTCTTGGGCCTTATTATTAGTTTTTTTTTACACTGCAGCTGAGTAGTAAAGTTTTAGTAGTGTGCCTTTATGAGTACTCAGAACCAGGCTGCAAAGTAGAAAACTGTACCACACAAATTGCACAAATTTAGGTAGTTAAATAAAACAAACCAATTAATATTATAGTTCTTACATTTGCTGTTTTTAGAGGCCACCGAAGGCTATTTGAAAAGGTCATTCTTTATTGGGTGTGGAGACATGGCACAGTAATAGCAGTCCTTAATGTATAAAGGTGCCATTGAATGAAAATCTGGATATATGTAGGCATAGCTGAATAGCAAGAGTTTAGTGCATTGAAATAAACAGACACTCGGATAATCCAGACTGTATAGTTAATATGCACACCACAGGCTGTGTTTGATTGGCCACAAGGTTTCCTACTGGGATTACAACAATGATATTTTCCTTATTTCTAAGATTATTTAAGCTTGTATTAATTATGTTATGTATGTAGGACTCTTATTTTGAAAATAGGAGAGGTAAAAAAGGAGCAGCCATGCATGACCATGAGTGTTCACAGTTAATCAGAATGCAAAATGCAGGATATACGGATTATAAATATTCAGCATCCACCCAAAGAGGCATAAAGTCTGTTTAAATGTTTGTTTTGTTAATTTAACATGTATATTATGAATTTTGCCTGGATTTTTGGATACGAGAAGTTTTGAGCATACCTGCAGTAAACCACATGCCTACCTGCTAAGCATCGATATTACAATGTGCACATCAACATTAGTCACTTCACAAAGATATGCAACGTTATGTCTGAAATATAGTTGACCAGGAGCTACAGAATTGCATCCAATCACCATATTTATATGAATTTCAAATGATTTATGACAAAAAAGTTTTTTTTGTCTTGTTTCTTGTCCAAATATTTACATTTCAAAGCAAAAAACAGATTATTTCACTTACCCCACTGGCAGATAATGTTGCTTGTTTTAGGAAAAAACATTTAATTTTGACTTATTTTTTCTGACGGTGAAAACAAAATATTTTACTTGCTCTAAGATATTTTTTGAAACCGTATTCATATATCAATATTTATTGCAGAAAAATTAAATATCACAATATCTGATTTTTTTTGTATTGTTTAGCCCTGCTACTTGTATATATTAGAGAACAATTTAACATATTGAATCAATGCATTTTATGGCACCTTTAAACACACTGTAAGTGCACATTTTAATCATAAAAAATGTAAATAAATATGATATGTGATATACTATTTAGGAGATTCTTTGAAATGTGCGTATTTGCATTACAGCTATTTTCAATTTTCAATTTCAGTTTGCATAATATGAAAGATTTCTCAATACTGGGTTGTAGCTGGAAGGGCATCCACTGTATGCTGGATAAGTTGGCGGTTTATTCTTTTGTGGCGACCCCTGATGAATAAAGGGACTAAGCCGAAGGAAAATGAATGAATGAACAATATGAAAGATAATGAAAATGCAGCTCATGAGCTTTATAACTTGCCAAATTTAATACATGCACAAATTAATATTTAGTTTTGAATTTGGACATGCCACATTTGACCACTCTAGATAAATCAATGTGTCTATGATCTTGAAACAAATTCTGTAAATTGGACTTAATATTGATTTTGCCTTATTAAAAAGATTAATTCTTCACACTTATGTAAAGTATGGCAGATTATGTCAGTCTGATGTACTACATGAACTACCACTGCAGGATGGAAAACTGTGACATGCTAATTTATTTAATTATTTTACTAAATTTGCTTCTAAAAGACCACAGAAAGAACATGCAAAAAAAGCTATCAGAAGCCACGGTTATTTTGTGCACTCATGTAACCTTTAAACTGCTACCTTAGCAGATGTTAAATAAAGACATCTGCATTACAAAGATAAGTCCTAGAAATAGCTTATATTTTGTCTTTCCTTTTTCAGAGACCAACAGCACTCCTTCTGCAGGCAGCTCAGAGAAGCAGAGTCCTATGGCCCAGCCAAGTCCAGTGTGCCAACCTAACACTGTGAACCAGACCAGTGCTACCGCTCTAGCAAACTCCAATGCTCAACAAAACTCTGCTCCTCAATCCAGTCCCATAAAGCAACCCATTTCAGAAGCACAGCCGAACCTTGTCACTCAAAGCAGCCCAGCCAATCATCCCAGCTCATTGACCCAACAGAACCCGCAAACTCAGCCAGTGCAGACTTACAGCCATGACAGCAGGCAAGAAACCAACTTAAATTACTTTATTGCTTAAATATGGTTTAAGGATTATTGGTTTATTAACCCTCAGTGGTCTAAGGGTGTTTTGGGGCTGTGGAGAAGTTTTGACATGCACTGACATTTGTGTTGTTTTCAGTATCTTAAAAACATATTAATGGCTAAAGTGTGATAACACTGTAAACAGCACAAGCTGGGCTACAATAATACCTAAGCAGCATGTATGTATGTGTTTGTGTTTTTGAGTAAGAAATGTTTATGTGTATAATAACACTATTTTTAGATTGAACCTGTTTTCGGAAGAAAATGTGTGTAGTGTTTGACCCTGGTGGTTGCTCAGTTCCTAAGACATTTGTAGAGGACATTAAACAATACTTTAATGTGCTAGTCATCTTTACCATTGCTCATTAAAATTTAGCAAAACCTATTCATTTAATATGCATTCACAATCTGTTTCAGTTTCAGATTTGGCAACAGGTTCATGTTGGTCAATCAAATTTGCTGTGTTGACCAACAGAACACTGGGTCAATAACTTGAATGGTCAATGCCACAATTAAAATTCCATAAATTTTGTCTAAATACATTAAAATAAACTAAAAATATATAGCTGCAATCAGGAATTTTTAGGGTTTAAACGGATTTAGACATTTTAATATCTAGGTACATTTAAAATAGATTTTATTCCAAATAGTTAAAAAAATCTATATTTATTTATTTATTTATTTATTTATTTATTTATTTATTTATTTATTTATTTATTTTGGAATGTTCAGAAGTTGTAAGCAAAAAGATACATTTTTCATTTCTCCTAACTACTAGGTAGCACTGTGTGAAAATTATGCAGGTAACCTTAGGTAATGGTTGGCATAAAACACTGAATTTGAAAAAGCATTCAGGAGATATAACCTTGTGTTTACTTTACATGCATCAGTAAAGTTGCTCTTTAATGTTTCAGCCTTCACCAGTGACAGTTACAGTTACATTACATTAAACTTAACTAAACCCAACTGAAGTAGTATGAGTATGACATCTGTATGAGTGACAACAAACTTGACCATTTTCTCTTCTGATAAATGTAATAAAGCTCTCAATACTTTTCTCCCTTTTTTAAAAAGCCATTAACACGCTGTAGCAAAATGCAATACAAAAAATAACTTATTCATCACTTTAGAAGATTAATCAACTATAATGAAATTCTGAGAATCCTGGAAATGTAAAAGATGAAGATGAAGGACTTATTTAAATTGCCATTTCACCTAAAAATTGCTCAACGTTTACTTACCTTCAAGTTATTTTCCAAACTTTGTTCTGTTGAACACTGAAGAAGATATTTTGAAGAATGCTGGAAACTGGTAGCCACTCACATCCACAGTAGGAAAAAATACTAAGTCAATGTTTGCCGGTTTCTAACATTTTTCATTATATCTTGTTTTGTGTTTAACAGAAACTCGAACAGTTACTAAAGTAAATAAGGACAGAATTGATGAACTATGAACTATCCTGTTAACTAATATATAACTGTACAGAAGTGTCCAGTTTAACTATTTCTGTCATCAAGTTACAGTAAAACTCCCTAAAGTTCTCTATTTATAGAGTAAATCTGAAGCTCTCTGACTCACAGACAGTCTTTTACTATTAGGTAGTTGCGTAAAATCACTTATCTCTTACAGAACTGAATAATTTACCTGCACGGCTCTTTAAAACAGTTTTTAATCATTCATGTAGCCTGCAGGGACCAATGATTTCACTTCCTCTCTATGCTCGCTCAAGTTTCAATATACACCCTAGAGCTCCTCGGGCTCCGCCATTTTCAACAGAACATTATCCTGCATTAAACTTTAAAATTCATTAGAGCGGTAGTTCCGTCAGCGGCAAGACATTTCTGACAGCTTCTGCTGGTAAACAGACATAAACCGAGTAAATATTTTGAGAATTTTCTCATTCCCGTTATGTGTTTTTGTGGCTGATAAAAGCTACTATTTTGAATTGCCATAGACAAGCTTGACAATAAACACCATAGACGTGGTCCGAGATTTGCATGCATTCGAGCATACATCAATTAGAGTAAACAGCATTAGTTCTTTTTGCATATATTCTACCGTTTGATTGAATGCAAGACTTCCTGTAGCTCAAACACTGTTGTACACTTTGCTCATAGATTCCATTGGATAGCAGTCTCCCTTAAATGTAAATGAAATGTATTTTTTTCAGCTACAGGTCAGAGGTGAAAGCAAGGCAGGATGTAAAACCCGACATTCGGCAGCCGTTCACTGATTACCGCCAACCCCCGGTGGACTACAGACACCCTCCTGTAGCAGATTATAGACAGCCGCCAACGCTGGATTACAGACACCCTCCGCTGCTGGACTACAGACCGCTGCCTGCTGACCCTCGCACCTTTTCCTTACCAGACTACAGGATGCCACAGGTAGTTCTAAAACTAAAACTTACCAGACTACAGGATGCCACAGGTAGTTCTAAAACTAAAACTTACCAGACTACAGGATGCCACAGGTAATTCTAAAAGAATCAAATGGCGATATTTTTGACCAATAGTGCAATTGTGAGTTATTGTGCTATTTGGTTCCAAAGCTCTTTGTCTTCTGTATTATTCAATAATAAACATAGACAAGCCAGCACAAATGACAGACACATTTTTTTTCTAAAAATCTTCATATAATAAATGTTTCACCCAAAACATTTGGTCACCCAAAATTAAAACAATCATTTATACTATGATAATCAGCAACTGGAGTGCTTATGAGCTCCACTAGAGGGCACTATATTCATTGTCTCAGCCAGCCATCTAGACTACATTTCCCACGTTGCATTGATTATTGGTCCACCTGTTCCCCATTAAATCCAATTTAAACTTCTGCATCAAGACTACATGGTAGGTCCTATGGATTCTTTGCACAGTTGTTTACACATCGGTGTATTTTACCTCTCAAAAAAACAAGGTCTGTAATTGATCAAATTGGGAGCAGTGACAAGTGTGGGTGCGTTTACACCAGATGCGGATGAAGCATCAAAATTTACATGATTTAAGTCATGTAAAGTCAATGATGTTAAGTCAATGCAAAGACGTAAATAGACATCCTGTGGCATGAACGATGGGGCGCAAGATGAGCGTTTTGCGTGTTTGATTTGCGAATCGCTAAAGTTGGAAAATCTGAACTTCAGTGGACGTTCGTGCCGTGTTAACCAATCATGAGCTTGCTCTTGTAGGGGAGTGATTATTGTGTAGTGCCTATTGTTGGTGTCCCGAGGCGAAATCCTCTTTCCGACACCAAACAACAGTTCATCAAACTGGGCTCGGCTCAGTCAGGAGCATCACTGAAAGCCTCAATCATCCAGTCCAATTTTAGCAGCACACTCAATCAGTGCAAGGTGTTGTGGGAAATGTGGTCTGGGTGACTGGCAGAGGTAATAGATAGAGTGCCCTCTAGTGAAGCTCGTGGGCACTCTAGCTGGTGATCATAGCATACAATTTCCATAAATTATACATTATGGATGTTGCTGAAATGTCTTTAATCTTTGTTTGTGTGTTTTCAGGATTTTGATTTTTTCACGGTTGAGTTGGAAAAGGGGATGAAAGGTTTTGGCTTTAGTATTCGTGGAGGCCGCGAGTATAAGATGGACCTGTTTGTTCTGAGATTGGCTGAAGACGGACCAGCCATACGCAATGGGAGGATGAGAGTGAGATGACATCCCTTCCTATTCATATCTATCTATCTATCTATCTATCTATCTATCTATCTATCTATCTATCTATCTATCTATCTATCTATCTATCTATCTATCTATCTATCTATCTATCTGTAATAAAGTTACGGCCACCTGGCCGCCGGGAAGAAGGAGGCGGAGAACCGACGGACTTTATATTAATATTTATTAATAAAAAGGACGGCAGCTCCTCACGGAGACTGCCGTCTAAATCAAAACAAAAGGACAGCAGCTCCTTACGGAGACTGCCGTCAAACTGAAAGCAAAAGTAAAACATGTCCGGGCCCGGTCCTCTCTCTCTGTCCTCTGCCATCGTTCCTCCTCTTATAGTCCAGAGCTCCTTCCGTGGGATTGAAGGCAGGTGTGCGCCACAGGTGCATCTCATCTGTGGCGGGCCTCGTTTCGCTCCCACGGCCTTTGGCCACGCCCCCACGCCACATACCCCCATCTTGGCGCCACAGCACCCGCGAGACCTATGAGACGGGCCGAGAGAAAAGGAGATGGAGAAAAAAGGAGGAAAGACAGAGTAGACAGAGAGAGGAGAGAGGAGGAAAAAAAAAAATTGGGGTTCGGTTCTCCAGACACGCTGCCACTCTGTCCTCAACCAACTGAGAGAAGTGACGACATGCTGGGAGCCCTGTGGAGGAATCTATCCACCCGTCCGTCTTCTGGTGTCCGGTGGCGGTTCTCCTGACCGGCTGGCGGCATTTCTGGTCTCCTGCTCCGCTCCCGCTTCGGTGGAGGACGCAGGCTTCGGCGTCATGGCGGATCGCGGCGACTCCCCCCGGGCTCTCTGGGATGGCTCCCTTCAGCTCTTTCCCATCCGGTGGGGAGCCCCGCGTCCCCTGCTCCTCCCCATGCTGGGAGACGGCAGCAGGCAGATCCTTCCTCGCCAGCCTCAGGCCGCCCTGTCACTTTGGCAGACGAACGGGTTTCTCCCCCACTCGGGTTAACTCCCGAACACTCGCCCTCCTCCTCAGCGGCGAGGGCAACTGGACGACGTGTCCCTCCTTCTCCCGGGTTTTCGGCACCACTGTAATAAAGTTACGGCCACCTGGCCGCCGGGAAGAAGGAGGCGGAGAACCGACGGACTTTATATTAATATTTAAATCAAAACAAAAGGACGGCAGCTCCTCACGGAGACTGCCGTCAAACTGAAAGCAAAAGTAAAACATGTCCGGGCCCGGTCCTCTCTCTCTGTCCTCTGCCATCGTTCCTCCTCTTATAGTCCAGAGCTCCTTCCGTGGGATTGAAGGCAGGTGCGCGCCACAGGTGCATCTCATCTGTGGCGGGCCTCGTTTCGCTCCCATGGCTCTCGGCCACGCCCCCACGCCACACTATCTATCTATCTATCTATCTATCTAATCTGTCCATCATCAATCATGCTCCTAGATGTTCTGTTCTCTGTTCACATCCCATCCGTAATGAATCTGTCATAGCTAATGTGAATAAAACAGTCCCCTCAGGATATTCTCTGTCTTCTACCTCTCATTAAATCCTTTCATATTTAGCACATTACCTGCTGATCATCATAAACACCGACTGTTCCCTTCCTTTCAAGATCCTCTGCTCTGACTGTAAACATCATCTTGCCTTCATTCGGGGTGTGAATTTAACCACAGCACAAAATGCCTCCTAAAACTATAATTAGTTTGTGATGGAACAGACCTGTGGCATTTCAAAACTCCATTAAGCATGAAGTCATAAAGCCCCCAGAAGACACTTGCCGCTGCTGTCGTTTTCCACACATGCCCTCTAGAAACACTGAGAACATAATAGAGCTGCTGACGCTGCTTTTGCTAACACTCTTCACCTCTGAGGTCAGAGGAACCGTCCCCGAGAACAAAAAACCAGACACTCCTTGTCAATAATGAGAGAGTCATAGTACTCTCTGCCCCTCATTCAAACAAGATCTTAATGAGTCATAAAAAAATACTCGCCGACCTGCCCAGGATTCCACATTATACAGACCATTTGAGAGGAATTCTCCATTTGTTACTATAATTGGCTCGTTCATTTTCCCCAGCCCTAGGCCAATTAGTCCATAGACACAAGACAAGTTCAATGCTCCTACATGCTTTGCATCAGCATATATGTGGGCAGAATTTCCTATTTTAGGGGGCATAATTATGCAATCTTTTTCTACGTTGTTTGTTGGGCTTTTAAGGGAGAATATACTGGAATTTATAAAGCATGTTGGGGAGAAAAAAATGTCTTTCAAATTATTGGTTATTTTATTTTTAATATAGTTTTTTTTGTCTTATAAATGATATGTTTAATTGACTAATAACAAACAGATATGTGTTTTAATATTAGTATATAAGTAATATTAATATACATTATTAGTATTTAATTTGAAATACTTTATTTTAAATAATGCAATGAAATATATTAATTTATGAACAGAAGTCTTGTCGTCAATCCCGGTTGTAAGAGCAACAAATAATAACTTGACTTCTAGTTGATCATTTAGAAAAGTGGCAGAAGGTCGATTTTTCTGATGAATCATCTGTTGAACTGCATCCCAGCCAACACAAATACTGCAGAAGACCTTTTGGAGCCTGCATAGACCCAAGATTCTCACAGAAATCAGTCAAGTTTATTGAAGGAAATATCATGGTTTGGGGTTACATTTAGTATGGGGGAGTGTGTGAGATCTGAGTGGATGGCAACGTCAACAGCCTGAGGTATCAAGACATTTGTCCTGCCCATTACATTACAAACCACAGCAGAGGGCAAATTCTTCAGCAGGATAGCACTCCTTCTCATACTTCAGCCTCCACATCAAAGTTCCTGAAGTTAAAGAAGGTCAAGGTGCTAGAGGATTAGCCAGCCCAGTCGCCAGACATGAACATTATTGAGCATGATGAAGGAGGGGGCATTGAAGATGAACTCTGGGAGTCCTGCAAGAACGCTTTCTTTGCCATTCCAGATTACTGTTTTAATAAGTTTTTTGAGTCATTGCAGAGATGTATAGATGCAGTCGTCCAAGCTCATGGGAGTCATACACAATATTAATTCTTTTTGCACTGCACCATGAATTTATATTCTATACTGAACATTATTTCTGTTAAGTGACAATACTTTTGTTTAATCAAAGACAGACCTTACTGTCCTAACTTGGATAGGCGACAAGACTTTTGTCAGGTAGTGTGTGTATATATATATATATATATATATATATATATATATATATATAT
>CAIGQZ010000320.1:15511320-15522187 GCA_903798205.1 Danio tinwini | reverse complement strand
GTGTGTGTGTGTGTGTGTGTGTGTGTGTGTGTGTTTACAGTATGTGTACGTGTTTTGTGGCATATCAGGACACAAATATGTATAATGGTATGACACAGGTAATACAAGAAGGTGGTGAAATATGATGACATTGCTGATGTCCTCATTTCTTAAAAAGCTTATAAATCACACAGAATGAGTTTTTTTTTTCAGAAAGTAAAACTGTACAGTTCCTGTGGAGGTTTGGTTTTGGGGTAGGGTGGGGATAGGCCAATAGATAATACAGTTTGTACTGTATAAAAACAATGAAAACCTATGTAATGTCCCCAGATTTCACAAAATTTTTCTGAATTGGCTGAAAGTGTATTGCTTTCCTATCAGATTTTTTGCTTGCTTGTTTGTTTGTTTGTTTGTTTTTACCAATATGCTTTGTAGCAAGGTAAAAATATAGATATAAAGATAGTAGTTTAAAGTTACATTGCTCAAAAGTTACAAACTCAAAAAGGTTTATAACTACTTGAGTGTGAGTACATTTGAGTAAATTATCCCTTTAACAGTGATTAATTGTATAACAACCAAGTGTTATTATTGTGTACATTTAGGATATTCAATATTCTGTCCATGCACAATGGCTCTGAGCTACTTCAGAAACTCCCACATTGAAGAGAGACTGATCTACCCCTTGACTCACATACATTCTTAACATTCTTCTAACCGACTCTCCACTGTGATGGGAACTTAATGCCTATGAGCTTCTAACAACCACTGAAACAACCCAGTGCACACCTTAGCTTTGAAATCTGCTCACATTCGGCCATCCCTTCCCATGCATTTAGTATCCCACTGCGATCTCTGTGGAGCCACAAAGGCTGAGCTGAAATACAGCCATCATGAGATGGTTGTGTCAGCTTCTATGGTTTAATATTCCATACCTGTCTTCTATTTCACTGTGGAAAAAGCCTTTATGAGCTTGGATTCATCTTTTTCCTCTGTAGGCCAGTGATTTCTGCTGCTCCAGGGCCATATAAACGAGAGAAATGTACCCCAGTAGAGTAAGAAAAAGCTAGCAGGAAGACACAATGATATGTAATTGTTTACACTTGCTATATTTCCCTGCGCTTGAAGCTTAATGATAAAGGGATAGTGTTGTAAGTGTTTGTTTTCTTGTGTTGAAATCAATTGCCAGCCAATTCGCTTGTTAGCAAACGTTAAAATGGCCGCCTGGGCTCATATGTGCTGCGTAGGTTGGTAGAAAGCTAAGCAGTCTTCAGTGCATCCTGCAATATATGAGGTGACAGGTAGGATTGGGGATGTATAATGAGAATATTAAGGTTGGTGACCCTCTTTCGGTTTGGGTTGTGGGTGTGTGGGTAAAATATGCTATTGTGTATTGTTAGAGGAAGGAGAGGAAGTGTGGAGATGTCACTCCAATGTAAGCATCTCAGTGTGAAGTGATGTGTGTGAGTTTATGTGTGGGGAAAGGCAGATAGAAGGAGAAGCCAATGGGAAAACCAGATTATTCCACTTCTAGTGGAGACATGAAACCATTTTATTATCCCCGTTTTTGTTATAATATTTGAACAATAGTGATTTATGTCCTAACAGAAAAAAGTACTTTGATAATTTCTTGATGCACTGATTATATCAGCTGGTAGTACCATGTTGTGATGTTTACCATGCTGCTTTATTTAAATGATGCTCCAACATCAAAGATATTTTGTGCATTTATCATAATATAGGTTCCCATGGCACTATAACGATACCATGTGCAAAAAAAACATAGTAATACTATGGTACTTTTTTAACATGGTTGGCATAGATTTTCTCTCTGCAGTTCAGAGCAAACCCATCCCCTGCAGCCAATTGTGATATCTTTCATACATTAACGCAGAAGCAAATAAATACCCCAAACTAAAACCTAACTACTGTATAACCGCATTGATAGAGCATCCAGGTTCTGCTTGTTGCAATCAGATCTTTGAACTATTGACCAGTGAACTTGGCTGCACGGTCGGGTATGCACTGAGCTGATTTCAGAGTAGAACATTGTTGTGGTTGTTTTTCTTTAGTTAGTACTTGTTTGCCTGTGTTGGCTTTGGTTACATTTTTTTTTGTATTCTGGTATCTGTGCTTGTCTGTGTGTGTGTGTTTCAATCTCATGTTGAATGATGGATATAACTGTTATCATGTTTCCCCAGCAGATAGTCCCGCCCCCTGGGATGCTCACCCTACAGCCTCCCCAAGTCTGTCGGAAGTAGCACCACCCCTTGACAGCTTATCCAATCCATCAGCTTCTTCTCATATGAACCTACCCACTGACCCACCTCATGCATTGTCCTTGGAAGCAGTAGGTCCAGACTCTTGCCAGGGTCCAAGAGGCCCAGAGAGTAGGGCTCTAGAGCAGGCCAGTGTGGGGAAGAGGTCAGCTTTGGCAGGTGGAGTTGGGGGTGGGACCAAGCAGAGGGAGGGTAGCAGGACCAACCGTCGCACAAGTGGAGGGAAGGGTCAGCAACAGTACCTTAATGAATTTGCGGGAGAGCCAAAGTCCCACAAAAGCAGCCGGGCAAAGTCCAAGGAGCACAGGAGGGAGAGAAGCAACACTCCGTCTCGAAATCTAGACTCGCCCAAAACATCCCTGACTGACACCAGCTTAAATGGGGGAAACGGATGCCTCGATGGTAGCAACAGTCAACAAGGACCTCTGGTGCCATTCAAAGCCCTACCAAAGGAACCAGAAAAAGGGCAAATGAGCCAAGAGAGTAACCCCAGCCACAACTCCAAGACCAGCAGTGCTGCAGGCAGGAAGGCCACAGTATCCCCAGGGCCCTGGAAAATCCCTGGTACGGACAAGCTACCCAGTACCCTACGCTCAGCCACCTCCACAATCAGCAGATAACATCTCAACCCAATCTCAGGCCCAAGTTTAAACCTTACTTTTGGCTCTTTTTTCAGCCAACTCTTGGACCAACATTTGGCTGTGAGCCAACTTATTTTGAGATTGGTTGGGTTTGGGCTCTGCTTGATTGATTTTCACAGGCTTGCTCTACTTGGTAGAGATCGTTTTTAAAATTGACTATGTGCCATCTCCCTACAATCCTCACAAAAGACCTTTCCATGCATTTATAGACAGAGCATTTTTTATTTATATTTTATTCTAAGTTATTTTAACAGGTATGACACCCACCACCTTAAGAACTGGAAGCATTCACTCCAAAAATATTACGGTAGAATGAGTGAAGCATGTAGCGTGCAAAAAAGAAACCCAGACTGGTATAAACTGTTGGGAAAAAGCACTCAAGACTCAGAGATGTACATGCATAGAGAACCACTTACTGACTCTTAACCACCACCGGTGGCTACAGCAATTTTTTTACGCCTTCATTAAAAAATGAAGAATACTGAAGGAGTTGCCTGACATACAGTTTTTGTGTATTTGAAGAATGGAAATGATAAAAAACTATTCTTTATGAGCGGACACTCGACTATGGAACTCTGCCTTAAAAGACTGACCTGCAGATGTCTGTATAAGGGTCGGTAAAAAGAATATAGAAATAGATATATTATATGACTACATATATGTGAGACAAATTGTAAATATGGTCTTTATACACCATTGTGAGCCCATACTGGAGTGTTGCCATTATACATGGTGTACATTAGAAGAGTGTAATCTAGAATTTATTCCTATTCAGTTTTTTAAGGTGCATTCCCACTGACAGCAATTAAACTCTAGTGGGTTGAAATCTACTCAACTTCAAAATACTGTAGAACAGCAACAAATCACATTACCTTTACTGTCTACATTGACATTGGCAGTTGCCTTCTCATGTTAAAGATCTCATAGCCAGCAGTCACTTGTATCACTTAAACCGGCCAACTTCATTGATCAGTAATGACTTCCCATAGTTGAAAATGTTGCTGTCAGTGTGAGCGCCCCTTGAGACCACTGATTGGTCAGCTGCTCTGTTAGTTTCTGGAGGAGCTGGTGGACTTTGACCTTCCCTTGACTCTGTCATCCCTGGTTCAATCTATTCTCCCTTTACTTGTTCAAAGCAATTTAAAGGAGTGCAAGGTGTTTTCGGTAAACTATAGAATGATTTTGATTAGGGCAGAGTGCCTTATGCCAGAGGTGTCCAGTACTACTCCTGGAGGTAGGGATCAGTGTCCTGCAGAGTTTAGCTCTGATCCTAAATAAACACACCTGACCTGGTGTCACCCCTGTGTCAAATAACACAATTAACTTCTTGTGATCTTGCGGACGTACAATAACCACCATATTTGCATGTCCGTTAAGTTCATGAGACTGCATAGTGTCCCACTCATTATTTTAGCCTTAAAATGGGTGCTCATGAGCTCCCCCTTTGTGGCTGCTATGCATCCTTGATATGCACTTCAGCTGAGCAACAATAAGAGAAGCTCCACTGCAGCCTTCTACCCAACATCAAATTGGCATTACTTGCCAAAAGTGTGGACTCCACAAACCGCAAAGGTTTAGGGTGTGTTTGGGAAAGAGCCTTAATATACACATGTGGACTTGCACCAAGTCTACAATACCACAGAGACTCCTTTGCAGCTGCCTGTCCCAATTGGCACACTTATTGTCATGTACACAAGACCATAGGGTGTCTCATTTTTTATTTTAACTTTCAAAAGCGTGCTCATGAGTGCCTCATTTGCAGTCGCTGTGAGCTCTCAATGTGTAGTTCAGTCAAGTCCACTTTAAAATGAGCTTCATACCAGACTACCCAACAATCAAAGTGGAATTACTTCACAAAAGCAAGACTAAGAGGAAGGCAGCAAGGGTTCATGGTGCAATTTGGGCTTAGGCCCGAGGGTTATCACAAAATTCCGCACTGAACGGAAGTTTGCAATAGGTCTAGGCAAGTGTGCTGGTCGCCAGGTTGGAGATGAGCTCTGCAGTCCACTAAGGAGTTGGATCGGACACCCTTGCTTGACGCTGACCACTTGATGCTTTATTTGATCTCCAAATCCTAGACAACCACATCAAGACAAAAAAATAGGCTGCTATATATTCATTGGACTACTTGTTCCATTGAAACTGCAACAGTAACACCAGATCTGAACGAGTACAGTATGTTGTCGCATCCCTGTCTCTGAATGCTGATTGGTGTGTAGATCAAATGAGAGACCGGTTTATGTCTGCAGTATAGATATATCAATTTCAATCGGAGAGCTATTTTCATACATAGATAGAAAAAAAAGGTGCCAGATATTTATTATCGAAATCGAGAGAAGTTTAAATGTTTGTTGAGCACTTTGTCTTTCAGTAGACGTATAAAATACAGAACTATTAAGAGTAAATGCTGTGCATCCATCAATATTTATCAGTTAATTATCAAAATCTTTCTATGATGATTTATTTATTAGTATTTCCCTCATATAAAAGTTTATTTCTAAGTAAGCCTGTTTCACATGATTCACGTCCTCTTAGCAAATAATGCTCATTCCTCGTCTTTACAAAAGGGTGATTTTTACATGCTTAATAATAAGAAATCATGAAAGACACATCAAAGAAGCAACATGCATTTGTGTTCTGCATAGTCATCATTCACCTTCAGTGATGTGTTTTAAGCTGTAACTCATTGTACATTCACAGTCCTTTAATCTTTTCTAGCTTAGCTACAGTAGTAAGCTAACACGTTAGCTTGCTGACCAAAGGATAACTTAAGAAAAGCTATTTAAAGGTCTCTGCCAGTTTGGCAGAGTGGAATTATTTCATTTTCTTTACCTGAAGAACAATAAAAATCGCTAATAGCTAATCATAATCAGTTCAGCTTCGGTTTTAGCGGACTGGGGAACATCGACGTGATTCATTTGAAAGAGCCTTGATACCTGGGCATGAAATGTAATCAGTGGGAATATTGAAGTGTAATGGTACTGTACTTTTCAGTTAAATCTGGAGATTATTCTCTCCCAAATCTAAATCTTCTTTCATAATTCATATCATTGTGTGTTACATTGCCATTAGCGGCACTAGCTGGGTTTCCATCACCATGCGTTAATGTGCATTTTGAAGTTTCACATGAGAAACGAGTCATGGAAAAATCAAATGAAAAAAGAAAAATCCTTTAATTCACGCTGGCTCACTTGTAGTAGTGAACATTACACACTTGACCAATTAGTTTGCCTTGTTTACCATTGGTTACTAGGTTACCAATAGGGATGGCTGACATGAAAATGACGTTTCGACACAGTGTTGAGATCCCAAAGCGAAAGTGTTTCAAAACTGCACCGAAGCATGATCCGAAATACCCAGGTCACGTGATTAAGGTGATTCGAAACACACAGGTCACATGACTAAGGTCATTCGAAACATCCAGGGCATGTGACAAAAGTGTTTCGAAACACCAGGTCACGTGATTAAAGCGATTCAAAGCATCGGTCATTTCAGAAGCATTTCAAGACCTAGCGTATCTGTGTTTGACTGACAAGGTTGGAAATTTGTCATGTAGCCTAGTAGACTGTGCTTGTGCCCAGCGTAACTGTACTGCAATTGGCCCAGGTTCGAATGTTGGCTTGTACAAATTCTCTGAAATTATGACTTGATGTATTTATTAATGTTACTTTTTTATGACCAAAACAAGACATTTATTCACAAAGTGTTCATTCGGATGTCAGACCAATGTTAAAACAAAACACTTTACAGTAACAGAGCAATTAAAAATAACATCTATAGCTGCATTACGCTGGATTCAAACCCATTATCTTAGCATGCTAGTCAAGAACTCGCATTGCTTCACTAAATCACTAGAAAGCTCAACGCTACAATGGTTTAATACCTCAATTTGCTTAACTGTTTTTTTGCTAAAGCTGTTCAAGAGCAATACATAATAATGACCACTAGGTGTCAGTGTAGAGACGGGTTTCAAAACGTTTCGAAGCTTTGACACATTTGCTTCGACTGTTTCAGTGTTTCGTAAAGCCTCGCTTTGCCCACCACTACTTACCAATACCACAGTCAGCCACTCTAACAACTTGATGGAAATGTTTTGTTTTTTTCTGTTTGTTTTATATTTGGCTAAATTGGAATAAAATTGCTTCACGTTAATATGGAAACCCGACTATTGTCAGTAACATTTTAACTTCACTTGAGTAATTTCTGTGCAACTAGTGGCATCATGCAATGCTGGAAAACAACATTGGCTTAACCAGTTGCATATTTTCAAAGTAGTGTCTTAATTGTTTACAACTTTATAGAAATTTTATAAGCTGATAGTGGCACAGAAATTACACACTTCACTGAAAAAAACATGCCAAACCCTCGATGGTGCTTCATTGTGAATTCCTCCTGCGATACTGTCTGATATTTTGTACAATCACTCACGCCTTTGATGACTTTGTTAAATTGAATTAATATATACATGTCAACTTCAGTTTCTGTAAAAAGGACCCCAGACAAGACCCCGTCAGGCCCACCCATTGTCATAATATCATCTCTATTATATTCATCCTCCACAGAAATAAAGCAATGGTTCCACTGACAACTGTTGTAGATGACAAGGAGAGCCGACAATGATCTAGTCATTACAAGATAGTGCTAACATTTCTCTGATAAAGGCAAATTAATTGAAGCACTCCAAAAGTGAGTGTGCCTCTGTGGCTATTACATTCTGAGTGGTACATCCTTAGAAATCACAGACAGACAATGACATTGTCGAAATGTATTTTCCACAGAGTACCATCAAAGACTGCGCGTGCATATGAATGAGTTGAATCACTCCAAAATGATATGATAACACTTTATAGTTTAAAAAGGGGACTTAATTTGGTTTACAGTTAAAGTTTTTGGAAAGAAATAAGACTTTTTTAAGGCCAGAAACACACTCTTTATAAGCTCACAAATGCAGATGAGAATGTTTGTCAGCCATATTTTTGTTATTTTGGTGCTAACCAAGAGGACAACACAGTTATCTTCTAATGTGTAAACCATTGTGTTATAAAGATGCCTCACATTTACCATTGTTTAGTCTATTATAATCCATGCAATCCGGAGGTTGTTTGATTGCATAAGGGAATATGAAAATGAACAATAAAAGGTTAAAACATTATTATAGTTTAACTACTGTATGGTTTTGCCACACTGAACATGGTGTTTATAGTAAAAACATGGTTATACAAACAATAATCAGCTGCCAAGGACAGTGGTTGCTACTTCAATAAAACCAGGTTAGTTAAGAGTTAATTAGCTTATTAGCATATTAGGAACGTTACCCGTTCAAAAAAAAAAACTATGGCTTTACTATAAATACAAATAAGATATAAAAAATAACCACAGGTTAACCATGATTTTATAGTAATTGGAGTGCAATGACTGGAAAAGGGAAGATTAGCATGCATAGTCAGCATCATTTGTATTCATATAGGCCAGGGGTGAGCGAACTCAGTCCTGGAGGGTCGGTGTAATGCATAGTTTAGCTCTAACTTGCTTCAACACACCTGCCTGGAAGTTTCTAGTATACCTAGAAAGAGCTTAATTAGCTGGTTCCGGTGTGTTTGATTGTGGTTGAAACTAAAACATGCAGGACACCGGCCCTCCAGGACTGAGTTTGCACACCCCTCATGTAGGCCTACTTGTTTATTGTGTTTCTGGCCTTAGAGTTTCTTATCATTTGTAGAGCAGCAAGTTGTTTAAAGAGAGAATAGTATCAGTGCTTGACACTGTTTTCAGATTTTATTTTCTCAAGTTTGCCAAATGCTTCAGAGATGCTACTGAAAAGATTAAACCTGATAAATATGTGATATAAAATGAGATGATTTATCGCAGAGCCGTGGCGGCAGCGCAATGCCCAAATGAGGCTCGGAATCACTGTGTAAAACTCAAAGAACAGCGCGGTTCACCCTGTACAGCTCAAAACTATAAATATGACACTATGTACTATGACCTAGTCACAAAAACTGTAAGTGAGCTACTATTTTTATGAAATGCAACTCAATGGATATATACTTACTTTTGCAGAGCTCTTGTTTACTGTATGATATTTACTGAAATACTGTCAAATAAAACCTTGACATGGTGTAAAATATTCAAGTAAAATACAAGTGTTCTGTGAGTGTTGAATTTATTTAACGGTCTGAGCTGATTTGGTGCATAAACTGTTAAATGCTTTTATTTTAAAGATAATGCTGTCTGTAAGTGGTGACACAATTACGGGATAAATTAAGTATAACCTCTGGGTCAATAAAAGAGATAGGTTTTTGTGTTTTATACTAAGAAAGGAATCTCAGCAGGCACAGGATGTCAACATGATGTCAGATTGACATTGTACCCCAACGTCATAGGGATGTTGCAGTTTGTTTGGACATGAAAATCGGGTTGACGTCCAATCTAAAATCAACCAAATATCAATGTCTAATGATGTTACAGCTTGACTTTGTGTGGACGTTACCACTATGATAACGTCTATCAGACGTTGGATTTTGGTTGCCATACCTGACGTATAAATGTCAGTATTTGACGTCAATATGATGTCGGTTTAAGATATTAGCTTGATATTGGATTTTGGTCACTTTCCAACACAATCTAAAATCAACCAAATATCAACATCATTTAAATAACATTGTCCTTAGACGCTTGCTAGACATTGAATTTTGGTCAGCTGATGTTACAGCTTAAATCTAACCTAATATTAATGCCTTATGACTAGGGCCAGACGGAATCAGACGGAAGTTTTTTGCTATTTCTGTGGAGAATTTTGGTAAAAATCTGCAGATTTCTGCGGAATTATTTTAGGAGTATCATAACTAAAACCTTAAAATGTAAAATAAAAAATAATATATTTTGAACTTTTATTTAATGTTTAAAAACGGAAAATCTGTGAAAAATCTGCGGAATTCTGCGCGCGCAGATTCCGTGTGGGCCTACTTATGACATTGTGTGCCTGCTGGGATAATGTCAAGCAAAGTGTCTAATATAATTTTGTCAAAATAAAATATGGGTGAAATTGTGTCCCATTGGAATAAAGCATAAGTGATATTTGTGTAACGATTAAACAAAGGTTTAATTCTGACCAGTGCTTATTAAAATGTATAAATGAATAGGTGATTGTACTAAACTGTGTTTTAAAATGAAGAAAAACTTTTGAGGAAAACAATTATGTATTGAATGATAGAGGGTTTTTCTTTCTTTCTTTGTCATTACAGTACATTACAATATTATATCCTTTCTTAAAATCATCAAAATGTGAATATCTTGACTCTAGAGTGGCCTACTTTGTAAACTCAAATATATTTTTGTCTGATACATTTTTATTATAAGAAAAAATATAAAGATTCATGTATTTTCAAGTTTTAGATTATGAAGAGAAGCTTCGAAGCATTCTGCTCAACCTCAAGCATGTATAAAAAGGGCAATACTTTGGCAAACCACTACATTTATAGACAACTGTTGATTTTGTGTTGTTATTCTTACCCACTTAGCAAAAATTTGCTGGCCCACACAATAAGCTTTTGCTTGGCCCACATTCTGCAGTGAATTATGGTACATGACGGGACCAGGTCTGGCTTCCAGACAAAGGCCAAACATGGACCATATCTGGGCCAAGTCTCAGCCAAGTTAACAACCACATATTTTGGTGAGTCACGACTGCAATGAAATTAACCCATGAAGCATTGCACTTTAGACGTGATATGGATGTGCTATTTTTTAAGCCAAATGATTGCTTTACTCAAAAATAATTTAAATCTATTTTAAATGTGGGTCAAGATAGGCCAAACTTATGTGGCCCACATCAATTTTTAACATCTGGGGCAAAAACTACATTTGACATTTGTGCCACCTTAAAGATGGTGCCACCTCTGCCAAACCCGAGCCATGTTTGGCCCACATGATGTATGCCAGGGCTGGATGAATGCCTGCTGTGCCAGCTTT
>CAIGQZ010000320.1:15470872-15488145 GCA_903798205.1 Danio tinwini | reverse complement strand
TATAATATAATATAATATAATATAATATAATATAATATAATATAATATAATATAATATAATATAATAAACTGGTTGTCCTCATATAACATTCATGCAGAATGTGTATTTCTCATCCAAATAAATTAGGTATTGAGTTTCAGAAGGCAATACATCTAAATGACCAATTAACTGATTAAATATAAATGACGGAGCTACAGCGCTGCTCACCGTCATCCATTAAGTGCTTCAGCAGTCGCTCTTCTTAATGTGGTGGGCTGGAAACAAGACATTTTAATAATGACCGGAGGGCAGATGTTACTGTGCTAATAACTGCATTGACCCTCTCAGTTTGGTGCATTAGTAACTGATCACTTTTATTTTTATATATTTAGAACGCTGGCTCTTTGTATTTCTTTTTCGGATATTATTAAAAAGTCTGTTAAATGCCATAAACTAAACCTTCTACAAGAGGAATCACAAAACTGGCAACTTTAATTTGAAGCATATAAATTAGCCCATGATCGTTAAAAATATGTGCCTCGGCTTACTTAAAATGCATTGCTCTGCATACATTTCTTTGCATGTTTCAGATAACAAATCCACTAGAAGTGCTATTTACATTTTTGAAAATACTTAGGCTACGCTTAATGTTTGGCGTCATATTGAACTGTTTGTGTGTATTTCCAATCAGCCTGTGTTGCAGTCAATTTATAAAAATTGACATAAAGAAAAAGGCACAAGTCTGAGTATTTACTGGCTTTAGTGAGGGAGAAAAGCCTACAATTCCATGATGCATTGTAAGTGACAATCAAATAAAAAAAAAGCTAATAAAATATTCAACTATTAAACTCTTTTGGTTGCATATTTTTAAGCAGTGTAATTCAATTGTGTCTGAACTTCTTTGCTTACTGCAACTCTCTGATTTGGAATTTTTAGTTATGGGTGTAATGAGTCAGGCTGACAACAGGGGTTGGATGCAAATGCAGTTTATTAAAGAATTGCCAGGCAGGCAAAGGTCAAAACAGGTGCAAACTGAAGCATACGGGTAATCCAAAAGCATGGTCAGAATAAAAAATTAATCGTCGTGACAGGCAGCAAAACAACATTAAAACAAGGGTCAAAAATACAGTAGGACAAAGATATGCAAGACAAACATATGCTAAACAAGGATAGCGCTTCAAAATGCTCACTTATATTGTGTGACAAATGTCAGTTTTTAGATTCCAACCTGTCTCATTCCTATGTTATGTGTCCCAAATTACAGAGTTTTTGGAAAAAATATTTCTATTTTTTTCAGTTACATTGGACATTCTGATTGAACCAGATCCTATATTAATTATATTTGGAGTTTCCGAAGAGTTTTTGAGACTTACATGGGTACAACAACAGTTTGTTTCATATGGGTTGATTTCTGCCAGAAAACTTATCCTTTTGTTTTTGAAAAGAAAAAAGTAGTTTATTTTTGTTATTTTTTATTTAAATTTTCAAATGTCTAATTGTTAGAATGCAAGTTTTATGTTTATGTTAAAAAAGTGTATTTTCAAGTAAATGTCTGCAAAAAATTTCTAATAATAAAAATATTGAACACAAAATGCTCACTTACAAGAAACAAGACTCACAGAAGTGTGTGTGTGGCATGTAAATACATACTTATATATACTTTCATTAGTCTTTACAAGCATCAGCTGTGTGTGTAATCATGGGGTGATCTGGAACTGGTGTGTGAGTGAGGGGCATGATGAAATATGTAGTTCTGTTCAATGTAAATGTTCTACAGCAGCCTGCAAGGAACTGGTGATCATAACAATGGCTAATGTATTTTTTTAATTTTTTTGCTATAGATCTAGCAAGATTAATGTAAACCCAGCTCATTGTAAACACTATTGTAATTTTCTTAAATCTTTCCTTGCTTTATTAATGGTTCAAGTGGTATTTGTAATGACGGCTGTTTGTCAAGCATACAGCACCGTCTGCTATTAAAAACTAAGCTCTGAATGAATTCAAGAGAGAATGGCTATGTATTTTGAAAATCGCAGATTCTATTCTTCAAAAGAATTTCACCACATCTCTAGTCAAAATAGTGTAACTAAAATTCTTGGAGTAGCAGAAGCAGCTATTCTGATGGCTTGATGGACATTCATGTTTTTTTTTCAGCGTTGTGCTTTCTGTCTCCTTGTTTACAGACGCAGGAGTGTTTGTGGGCGGTTGCTCTGCATGTAAATTGTGTCTTCATGTCACAGTATGAAGTCAGACTCAGAAATGTAGGCCATGCTTTAGATGATTCATACCAGAACTCTCAGCATTCTGCCCACTGAATCGCTCCTTTCAGTAAAACAACATAAACCTCTGCCGCAACAAACAAACAGGCTGCTATTTCCAGACATGCAGCAATCATCCTGTGGCACAATGTGAAAATATCAGCAGATAATATTTATTGTTTGTTTTCGTATTTGAGACTAAAAGTCTACTGGCACAGGATGTTTGTCCACTGTAAGAACATTGTGTTGTACTAGCTGAATCCGCATCTCATGTTTTCATGCAGTAAATGTCATTTAAACCTCATTACACATTCAGGTCTAATTTGAGCCAGAATAGATAAATGAGAAGGGAAAAAATATAGGTTTTAGTAAGGGAACAACACTTTGGAACAGCTTTAAGACCCTTCAAATACATGCAATTTTTTTTTACATTTAAGCATGTTATTTAAGCAAGTTTTTATGCAGTAAATGTCAATTAAACCTCATTACACATTCAGGTCTGATTTGAGCCAACATTTAAGCATGTTAGTTGTCATAAGGTGTCAAATAAACTTTAAGTGAAAGTATCTAAGTTATATATTAGTGTCAAAAATACATTTGGCCACACTTTTTAGTACATTTTTTTTTCTGTAAAGTAAAATTTATTTATTTAGTTTAAAAACAGGTTTGTGTGCATGTTTGTGTCTGCATTTGTGGTTCATTTCATATTAAATTTAAAAGAATTTCCTTTTTTTAAATTACAAAGACGTAAAGATAACATACATATTTAAAAAAATCCAGAATTTTTCTCCATAATTAAAAACAAATATTTAAAGGCATAGGAGTGTTCAGAATCCAGTTTAAATGTTAAGATTGAAATAGGTCTGTTAACTCATACCAAGAGTGATATAAAAATAAATCTGTTTACAATATGCAAAATATCAGAGACTGCAACTGTAAAAAAAATACATGATTGAACATGTTGGAATCACTTTCAGGGCATTTTTCCCCAGCTGATAAATCGGGAAAACATTGCCAGCCTCAAAAATAAAAACATAAATAAATCAAATAAATAGTTGGAATGGCTAGAAAATTCAATTTTGCCAACACAGGGAAAATAAAAATAATTTTTGTGATATTATATTAATATTATGTTAAAATTTTAAAATAAAATGTAAAAATCTATAGCAAAAGAAAATTCAATACACTCGAAATATGTGGAAAAATATTTTTAAAACTTTTTAATATTATACGAATCTCTTACCCAAAGAGCACTGATACATTAAGCTACCCCTGAGCACTTTTTGTTTTTATTTTGGATTTTTAAAAATGTAACATGTAACTTTTTCCCTTCCTAATGATATGCTTTTTTTCTAATGCAGTCTGATCTGGAATAAATGTATGTATAATGGAAAAAATTGCAATAAACATTAGAAAAGAAGGGTGAGGGAGAGAAACAGACCTTAGTGGGCGACAAAATCGTTTAGTGACCCACTTTAACTGTTTGCTGTCAGCTCTTAGAAATTATAACAGCCTCATTTCACTGTGTCAATAAACATGTTTTTTGATTCACTCTTTAGCTCAGTGATCTCTTTAGGTAGCCGTTTTCTGAAAACCCTCAGAATGAGTCATTCTCCCAGCGACATTAATTATAAAATCTGTCCTGAGAATAGCTTTAAAAGCCATAATGCATGCGTACATACGTACGCCTTAACGCATTGTCCAATGTCACAGTGAAAACATCAGCAGCTATTAATAACAGCCTGCTGAAGGCATTGCCACACCAAAGGAATATCTCTGTTGCTATGGAGTCCAGAGTTGATGACATCACAGTGCAATATGAAAGAAATATGGAAATATGAAAAAAAAAGTCTGCTGGTTACTGGAAAAGAAGTGATACCAGAAATGAGTATAAAGCAAAAAAAGTGTGTTTGTGGAAATGGCACACATTAAATTTAAATATAAAACAAAACACTGATCTGTCCAGTTCAATGTGCAATTTGCACACTCAAGGGTCCTGCCTCAATGCTATCTATTAATCAAATTAATGCTTTACAACATGGGTAATTGCATGAGAAGGTCACTAATGGAAAATGTAATGCCGCTGGTCTCCTACGCTCAACGGAGAACACTGAGCGCTCAATGGATTCAACATTTAGACACACTCATGCGCTAAAGACATTAGCATCAATCAGTTTACTGTACAGCTTCCTCCAAAAAGGCTTATATAACTCTTTTTGTGTGAGACTTAAAGGGATAGTTTATGTTAAAATACAAAATATGAGCAACACGCAAAAAAAGACATTTTAAAGAATGTGCAACCTGTTCTTTTCCACTTCGTGAGAGTGCATGAGGATCGGTGGTGTTATGTATCTGATAGCAGAAATATATTTTGCAGTGCAATATATTCTGGATTGTGGAATTGGATGGTTAGTAGATGCTCATAGTCAGATTACTAATGAGTCACACTATAGTGCAATTTGTTTTTCACTGTTTCTTTTTTTAAATACAGCATCTCACTAATTATTGTTTATGGAAGCCACTGAATGGTTACAGTTTTCAAACATTCTTCAATATTTTCAACAGAAATAAATTAACCAATAAAGGTTCGAAAACACTTGAGGGTGAAAGTAAATTGTGAGTAAATTTTCATTTTTGTGTGAACTGTTCCTTTAAATGTGGAGAATGTCATTTGATGTAAATTGTGAACATTTGTTTACACTAATGCTACTGTAAATATTCCTGACAGCTCTTCAAAATAAAAGATTGGCTTAGTTTAAGAAATTCTGTGTGTAGTTATTTATAATAACTACACACTATGAATTATTTAATAAGCATTAGCATATAGTGAATTCAATATTTGTTAAGCATTAATTCTACATTAACAAACGTTAGTAAGCAGTTTATAACTGCAGCTAAAAATGCTGTATTCTTGATGTGTGTAATGTGCTTAATAATTATGTTTTCAAAGTGTGTAGCTAAAGAAACTAGTGTGTAGTTACAAGAAGATCTAACAGACATATATTAGTCGCAGAACAGAATGTACATCTCAAGGTAATAATAATATACAGTAAGTAGATGAAAATAAACTAAACCATTTTACAAAGGGGACATTTTGTATGAATTTGTAAAATGTGAATAGAATAAAAATGTTGATTTATTTATTTATTTATTTTACAAAAACATCAAGGTTCATTCCTAAAAAAAACCTCACTGGGGCTGGAACAGATTTTCCAATTTTGGGTGAAATGCCCCTTTAAATAATTGTAGAGCCCTATGATTTGTATTTTTGTAGTAATGCTTTTCCTTAGAAAGACCACTAGTCATGACCATGAATGTCATTATTCGAGTGTGTGATTGTGAGACAAAGGTAAAGCAGGTGTTATTCATTTTGTGCTAAATAAGGTGCCTGACAGTGACATTGTGTACAGGGCTGGAACAACACTGATAAGGCACTTTATCGCTGAGCTACACACACACACACACACACACACACGGAAAAGCACAACTATAATGCGTTCTTTGTTCTCTTTTGCTACATCAGTTGTTTGCTTCAGTCTCCTTTGCGCTAGAGACTTTGACAGCAGTGCAGCTACTCTATCAAACTGCTACATCATTGTCTTAGCCACATCCCATTATGACATCAATCATTCATCATGACATTTTTTTGTAGACTAAAAATACAGCATAATAAATTCATCTTTTCTTGTCTTGTTCTTCCTCCACAGACGGCAAATCGTCATATAAATATAGCAGTCTGGACGTCATCTCTGACCTGAAGAAAGATTGAGAGTCTGTGGAGGTGGCGGACCGAAGCTTACAGAGAGCTGAATAAACTCAAGTGAGCAAACAAACAAAAATATATTCAGTGGAGATTAAAATTAGACAACAACCTACTATTTCCTATTTTGCGGTCACTGTTTAGTACCATGTGAGTTTATTGTAAAAAAAGTAATAGAGTTACATATATTCTGAAGCACAGTGTTAAAAACTTAAATGAGATATTTGAAAAACAGCAGTAAAATTACACAAAAAGTGCATAAACCCATTGCTTTTTGAAGCAATTACTTGACTTTCCTTTTTGAAAATTGAGAAAACCTGTTGTTTTTAAAGAAATTAGTTGACTTAAAGTTAATAAACCCATTGCTTTTAAAATGATTAATTGACTTTACTTAAATAAATCAGTAAACATGTTGCTCTAAAGCAATTAGTGGATTTTTTTAAATGTTGAATGGAACGTTATTGGTTGACCACTTAAAAAAGTGACTAAACTTGTTGCCTTAAAATTAAGTAAATAAACTATATGAATAATTATAAGTCAACTTAACAGTTCCAACTTCCAAGTTACAGTGGGTTTACTTCTTAAAGTTACTAATCACATTTTAATGTGTGGAGAACACTTTGTTTTAGTTGTTCATCTGTATGTGGTGATAAATCTCTTAACTATCTGACAAGTACTAGCTTTCAGACCAAAAGGAAAACTTTCAATCAATAATCTGTCCACATCTGTGATTTCTAGATTATTGCATCTTAACAATATCACTAACTCACTCACTGTTCATTCCCAAAAGTCATGTTTCATAAATCATAATCATCTTATGTAACACATATATTTCACTAGATGTTTTGCTATCAGCTTAATCCGTTTGGAGCTTCTCTAAAATACATTTTGCGTTTTTAGCCGTTTATAACACATTTGGTTTAATGGCTCTTGCATTTGAAGTGTGCTTTATATTTCTGGCCTTAGTTTGAATTTCATAAAATTTCTCATTATTTTTTTGGAGGGTATAATGATGATGATGATGATGATGATGATGATGATATTAATAATAATAATGTTTAAACAACTGCTGGCGGAGGTAAGCATCACTCTACTTTAGTTGGCATGAAATAGTCATTTTGATTGCATGTTGTTCCTCTTTGTGCTGCTTATCACAACGTCAAAATATTATTAAATAAGAAAAATGCATAAAGTATGTATGTTAGATTCTGTGTATTGGGAATTGACTGGATTTATGGATCCTATGCAGTTTAATGTTCGTAATAGGTTGGGACCACTTAAATTCAGTTTTACTAAATTTACAATTTATGGGTTTTTGTTTAACACAATACATTGCTATATACAATATATAGTTGTGAGTTTAAGTAACTTCAGTTGGCAGTTCTTGTAATTTTTTTTGCATAAAAAATGTAGGCAACATTATAACAGTGTTTTAACTTCAGAAAAGCCAAGAAAGCAGTAAGTTGTGGAATAAACCTTATTTTCAACCAACAAATGAAAAACATGTGCTTTAATCTATACATGTATATAGATCATTGCACAGACATGTCTACGTATAAAATAGCTGTTATAGGCAGTTTTCTATATATTCTAGGACTGACTTGTAATGCATATACATACCAGGATTTGTGAATGATTCCCTGGAGTAGTTTGGTGTTTCCATTTGCTCAACTATGAATTCAGCAGCTACAAGTGGTAGCATGATGCTTTTACTATAAACAGGGTTGGAAAATACCATCCTGAGTCTTATCGGAGGCAACAGGGGGCTTTAATTGTGTGAAGCTTATATTAGCACACTGCTTTCATTGCAGTTCTTTTCTTGGCAGTCAGTGAGCCTGTCGTAATGTTAACCAATAGCCAGCTATTTGGGAATTGTTTTAGCCAACTTCCATTCAACTTCCATTCTGTTCTGAAACACCCACCTTTTTAAATGATCTAATCAGTTCTTGATGGAAGAAGTTTCATTGTATATTTCGTAGTAACTGGGAGATTCAATTTACAAAGGGAAATAGATTGTGAATTATATTTTATGATGACTGCTAAGATTGTAAATTTGCTGTTGGTTGGGGTTAGGTCAGTAGTTTGCTGGTTTAAGTGATCTGAAGCTCTGCGTTCTCATGGACATATTCAAGAATGTTTATCTGAAACACAACAAAGTGTACCTTAAGTAATATATTTTAGATTTACAAAAATGTAGATGCCACACTCTAGTGGATTTGTCATCTGAAATTTGCAATAAATCATATCTGAAGCAAATATTTTGCATTTTAGCAAAATAAAACAAAGAAAAAAAACGTATGCTGAAAAATTTTCAATATGCCTGGACTAAATGTCTTACTCTCTGCATTGACAATTGCCTTGAAAGCCTAACATGTTCATACATTTTGTGTGTGTGTGTGTGTGTGTGTTACATTGACTTTTTAATACAGTACCTCTCCTGGCCTGCAGAATCTATTCATATGCAGTCTCTAGCTATGAGTTAAAGCCCATCTAAATGCCTTTGCATTCTTTCATGTGAGCAAAAATTTTTTTTCTGTAGTTTGCAAATGTTCTGGCATGTTTTGTTTGATGGCCTCAGTGTGTAGTTGCCACCTTGTGCATAAACAGATTACTGCATAAAAAATTATACATGCAATGCAATCATAGTTACAAAAATGTGGCAGTGTGTGCACAATATCGTTCTGATGACGAAATTCAAGTGACACAGTGCATGCTGACCCTCATGTACACATTTAGAATGAAATGAGTTTTGCACTCAATTATACTATTTTGAATTTAAAAGATACTTTCATTTTGGCCATGCATTTACAAAGCAACTGTGCTTTAAGGGCGGAAAAAGGAAACTTTTGAAACCAGATTTCAGGTTTAAATTGCAAAAACTGAATTTTGTGAGAAAAAGCATGGATATGGGAACAAAGTTCTGCACATTTTACAGGCAATTTTGTAAATTAATAATATTGTGCTGATATATGAAGGAAAAATGGCTGAATTTAACCCTCTAAATGTTCGACCCCTTGTTAAATGTATCCCTCACTGCAAGTGAACTATCTTAAATGACTAATTTTTATGCTCTTTACAGAGAATGTATAATCATATTTTAATTGCCTTCCCCATTGAAGGCCTACCTGTAATATATCTGTCCCCAAGTTATAAGCAGATTATACAAAAACTTAAAAGTACTATTGCAGAAATTAATATGAGTAAGGTGGCACGGTGGATCAGTTGTTAGCACTGTCTTCTCACAGCAAAAATGTCTCTGGTTCGAGTCCCGACTGGGCCAGTTGGCATTTCTGTGTGGAGTTTGCATGTTCTCCCTGTGTGTGTGTGTGTGTGTGTGCGCGCGTGCGCGAATGAGTGTGTATGGATGTTTCCCAGTTCTGGGTTGCAGCTAGAAGGGCATCTGCTGCATAAAACATATGCCGGAATGGTTTCATTCCACTGTGGCCACCCCTGATAAATATGGGACTAAGCCATAGGAAAATTTCATGAATATGAGTTAGCCACTACTTTTTACCAAAATAAAAGAAACTGCAAATTGTCAGGATATTGCATCGATCTTCCTCAAGTCAGTGAGAAGATGGGAACAAGTAAATGTCAACAAACCAATCTCAGGAAGTAAATGCCTTTTATTAGCAAAATAAGGGAAATGAGTGTACAAATGTTCCCCCATTATGGAGAACACATAGACAGAGGTGGCAGTTTTCTTCAAAATCAATCAACAGTATCGCTTGCCTCAAATGTCTCTTTGTAGACATTGTCATATTGTTTGTTTGTTTTTTTTTCCTCAGTGAAATCTCGAACCGCTCTCTCGGTCCCTTAATCTCTCAACGGTGCGTCATTTTCCCAGCAGTAAGCCATTAAGATGGCGGCCGGCGTCTGATGACAGATGCTCGAGTCCTGTGTTTGTAACATCTCAAAATCTGACAGCCATACAGGACTTCTCTCCATCACAAGTGGCTGTTGTTTGGTCTACTTTTGTTGCCATTAAGACCTGGAGGTTTGGAGCACCACGCACTGCTTTAACCATCAGCTTTCTTTACAACACTGTATTATTATTTTTATTATTATTATTTAATATTTATATATATATATATACAGACGCAAACAGATGCACATACACACACACGCTCTCTCACATTCTCACATTTGATGCATATGAGGATTTGTGCTCTCAGATTAGTAACATCCAGTATGAACTTTTTTGACGTTGGAGAGATATTCAGCAGGCAAACCCAAGCAAATGGACAAAGACTGCAGAAAGGCATGCGAAGGCACAAGAACCAACAAACTGGATCGAGTAGCACAATCTTCCTCTCCTCGTAGCAACAACCGCAAAGGCAAAAAAAAGTTAAATTTACAAGAAAAGAGAAACTTCTCTGATGCAAGACGGCAAAATAAAAAGAAATACTTTGTTTAAACGAAACAAACTCGTGTCATGGGGGAAATAAACAACATGGCTGCGACAGCAACGACTGTACGAACATTCGACACAATTCATTTTTAAATGCTACTTTTTAAAATTTTTCCAAAGACGAAAACCATAAATAAAGCTGACAAAAGTGGCGTAATGTACAGCACTGGTCCAAGACCAGTTATCTCCATACTTAGTCTTGCAATCTTCCTCCAACAAAATGCACATCAAAACTGGCTTCAGTTGCGCCTAGAAAGAAAATAAGAAAAGTGTTACTTAAGCAATTCACATATTATTCAAACAAGGCATTAGAGCTAATGATTTCTTATTTCTACTTGACACAACATTTAACATCACAACTTATGCCAAGTTCAGAGTGCATGATTTTAGCCACAATTTTGACCTTACTTCGTTTTGAGAAATCGCAGACAAATGCCTGAAATCACAGGCAAATCAGTGCTCGTTCACATGAGTAACAATCACACTGTGTGAACTATCAAAGACACCATCTGAGAGAATCGCTGATGAGTCACCGACACCCGTCAGATATTTGGCATGCTAAATATCTGGAGCTGTCTGCGATTTAAATCATGCTGTGTGAAATGTGTTCTGATTGAGAATAACATTGGCGATTACCTACAGCCTATGAGCGAGCAGCGTCCACTAGTATGTGTATCTCCAGGCCAGCGGGAGGTTGAAGGAGAAGTTAAAACTGCTTGTTTTTAGTTTATTTGGACCCAAGAAATGGAGGAAAAACTTGTGGAAATTTGTCAGGAGCACCCATTAACTTGTCATCTGAGCAATATCACAGCCGGGTTGAAAAAGAAAAAAGTTAAGGAGAAATTCTCTTCAACGCCAGGTGACCAAAATAAGTACATATTCTACCCATTTAAATGCTTCTTTCTCATCATGTAGTTAATAACAAAATATATACTACGTGACCACACATTTTTTCCATATCACTTCTCACGTGTGTTTGGTTGTGAGACGTAGTTTGGAAAAAGTTGTCAGCGATTTATTTATTTTTTTCCTATAGTAAAGTCATGCAGTGTGAAACCCCCTGTCGCCAATCCATCTTGCAGTGTAAATACAGCACCGACAGAATGCTACCCCAGATAGTAAACATCTAAAAACATCTGTACTTTGAAAATCGCACAGTCTGAACTCGACATTTATTACACTCAACAGGATGGCAAAAATTTAAGAGAGACAATTTCCGTTCCCTCCAAAAACTAAAAAACAAAATTCCTTCAAAAGTCCACTCTTTCATCAACATTTTCAGTTTCACTGATTCATTTCACATTATATCAAGTTATCTATTTCTGTAGTGAGAAATGGTTAATAACTACAGTTTTTTTTTGTCTGTAGTATGTTTGTATGTATTAAATTAATTTAATTTATCCTTGCCGTACAATATTTTGGTTATGATTGGGCATCCTGCTTTTAACTCCCTAAGATTGCAAAAATAAAATAAAAAAAGTCAAAACAGTGCTCTGAAATCGTATTACTACATTTTCAAATATATATTTATCATATTTTTAAAACATTTATCTGTATTAATATTAACTAAGTTTGATATTGGTTACATGATCATTCAGAGGGTGTCACGGTGGCACAGTGGGTAGTACGATCGCCTCACAGCAATAAGGTCGCTGGTTCAAGCCCCAGCTGGGTCAGTTGGCATTTCTGTGTGGAGTTTGCATGTTCTGACTGTTCACATGGGTTTCCTCCGGGTGCTCCGGTTTCCCCCACAGTCCAAAGACATGCGGTACAGGTAAATTGAATAAGCTAAATTGTCCATAGTGTATATGTGTGAATGAGAGTGTATGAGTGTTTCCCGGTGTTGGGTTGCAGCTGGAAGGGCATACGCTGTGTACAACATAAGCTGGATAAGTTGGCGGTTCAATCCGCTGTGGCGACCCCTGATTGGTGAAGAGACTAAGCCAAAAAGAAAATGAATGAATAAATGATCATTTAGTAATTTGTAGATATAGTTTTTTGATAAACATTTATATTACTTATATAAAATATATTATTAATATATTATATTTATATATTAAATGTTCAAATTGTAGATTTTTCTGCTTAATATCTTTCTGCAAACTTGTAAAGAAAAAAAAATAAAATATATATATATATATATATATATATATATATATATATATATATATATTTTTTTTTTTTTTAAATGAAATCTTTTGTGATCTCATAAATGTCTTTAATGTAACTATGGATTCATTCATTTATTCATTGTCCTTCGGCTTAGTCCCTTTATTCACACTATGGCCAATTTAGTTTATTTAATTTACCTATAGCACATGTGTTTAGACTGTGACGGAAACCTACGCAAAAACAAGGAAAACATGCAAACTCCAAACAGAAACGTCAACTGACCCAGCTGGGACTTGAACCAGTGACATTCTTGCTGTAAGGCGACAGTGCTAACTACTGAGCCACCATGCTGCCCAAACTAGTGATTTTACTCCCAGCTAAATATAAGTAATGCTTTCACTAAAACCAACTAAACATCTTTAGAATAGCAGTGTAGCTAAAAAAACATGCACTCATCCTATAAAAATTTATTCCAATCTGGCTTCAGGGCAAATATGTGACTTAACCCACAAGCCAGCGTGAAGAATAATTCTGTAGCTTATAAAGCAGATCCTCACCAGACACAAGCTTCTAGAAGAGTCCGCAGTCCTTTAGGTTGTTCTTGATAATGACGTCAGTGACCGCGTCAAACACAAACTGCACGTTTTTGGTGTCGGTGGCGCAGGTGAAGTGAGTGTAAATCTCCTTTGTGTCTTTCCGCTTGTTCAGATCCTCAAACTGACACTGAATGTAGGCTGCAGCCTCCTCGTATGTGTTTGAGCCTGTTGGATGAACAGGAAAACATTTTCAGGAATTTTCAGTGATGTAGTGATGATGTCACTACAAGATCAAATATTTACTTGAAACAATGTGATATATAGACTGATATAATGTGATATATATTTTATATTGTACAGTTGCAATGATTACAGCAGCATAATTATTACAGTTGTAATGATTAAGCTGCTGATTAGAAGTTTTTTCTTTTCTTTTTGGGCTCCTGAAGCATTCCATTTTGACCCAGGGTTTGTGTGATTATAGAGAAACTAGAAATGACCCAGTTACAGTGCTCAGCATATGAGTACACCCCTCACAAATCTCTCATTTAAGTTAATATTTTCTATAGGAAGCTTTACAATATTATATGTGTGCATATACATTCGATTAGTCTGTACTGAAGCCAAATCTGGAGCTAATCTAAGAAAATAACATATGATAACAGCCCAGAATTAGTACACACAAATTTATTTGTTAGGGAAAATATTACTTTTTTTTTAAAAAGAGCAAAATTTAAGAGAAGCAAAAAAATAATATTGTGTAGTCTGTTTTGTTCAAATTCACTGTAATATATTACCTATATTCACTGAGAAATGGATAAAAATTTTCATTTTACAAAAAGGGGTGTACTCATTTTTGGTGAGCGCTTTATCTTTCCAAATTAAAAATGTAAATTTCAGCAGTGTTTTCACATGTTTTGATTAATAGTTGCTTTAAGTGCTTTGTGAGTTAGAGGTAGATATGTTAAAATAATATAAATAAAAAATATTTAAAAGACTGCAAAATGCAAGTTGTCAATCATAACATTTTGTAATAATGATTTTAGAGTATAACATTTCTAATGTTTTAAAACTGTAGTGATATTAGCAAGTTTTTATTAATATGGGGTTAAACCAATTCACTGAAACTAAAACTAATATATCTATATCTATAATAACTAAAAATAGAAAAAAAGCTAGAATTCTTACGAAATTTAAATATAAAAACATATTTTTTAAATAAATTATCTTAGTTATAGGTAGGCCCACACGAAATCTGCGCACGCAGAATTCCATAGATTTTCCGCAGATTTCCGCAGATTTTTAGCCCATCATTAATTCTGTTTATTTACTTGAGTTAATGTGTGTAAATCTGAATTTATTCAGTTTTTAAATTACACATATTCCACATATTAAGGTTTTAGTTATGAGACTCCCAAAATAATTCTGCAGAAATCCGCAGATTTTTACCAAAATTCTCTGCAGAAATTCCAAAAAACGTCCGCAGATTCCGTCTGGCCCTAGTTAAAGGTTATGTAATGTTTAAACCTTATCTGTAAAAATAACATATAATCTCACACTTTAGAGTCAATCATTTAACATTTACTGTGTATACTATTGACATTTATTTAATGATTTAAATAAATTTTCAGTTATATGTTTTATAATTTTACAATTATTTTAATAATACAATATATTTTCTTGAATGTTTTGAGTAAGAAATGTTGCGGGCCTGACCTGCGTACTCAGGGTAGCAGATGGTGAGTGTACTTTTCCTGATCTTTTCCTCAAACAGATCCTTCTTGTTGAGGAACAGGATGATAGAGGTGTCCGTGAACCACTTGTTGTTGCAGATGCTGTCAAACAGCTTCATACTCTCATGCATTCGGTTCTGCAGAGACAAAGATCAGTTGAGGCGAACATAAGAAACAAGGATTATAAGAGATAGCAAAGTGCTGTTGACTGAGGTTTGGACAGTCTAAACGTATAACAGTTAACATTATATCATGTATCATCAATGACATTTTTCATGTTCTATGTGTTTATTAGTTTTAATTTGCTTATTTATTTAGTACTTATATTGTGTTTTATCTTAATAATAACTATTCAATATTAAAAAATTAATTATAAAATAATAATATGGCATTGTAAAAAAAGCTGATGGTTTTAATCTTTTAGTCAGGCTTTAGTCAGACTAGTAGTTTCTTCTTTAATATTAAAATGTATTAGCATGTTACACTCTCAGAAATAAAGGTACGCAAGCTGTCACTGGGGTGGTACCTTTTCAAAAGGTACACATTTGTATTAAAGGGTCCATATTGGTACCTCAAAAGTATATATTAGTACCTAAAAAATTTAGGAGGAACACTTTTGTACTTTTTAGGTACCAATATGTACCCTTGAGGTATTAATATGAACCTTTTAGGTACAAATTTGTACCTTTTAAAAAGGTACCACCCCAGTGACAGCTCGTGTACCTTTATTTCTGAGAGTGTAACTGACTTCATTTATTAGAATGTCATGGATCAAAACTATAAATAAATATTTACAATTTAAAACATGTTAATTGAACTTTTTTCATATTTCATGAAACACACTTGCAGATGAAGAAATTAATGCACGCTTAAATATTGTCATTTTAATTAATGCTTTGGAAATCTTTCAGAGTAATATTAAAAACAGTATTGAGTATTGATAAATAACATATCCAAGTAGAAATATTAGTCCACTCAATCATTTAATGAAAGCAGGGTTTACTGTATATTGAGTTTTGTGTTGTCCAGCGCAAAGCCTTAATGTATGGATCAAGGAGTGCGGTGCAGATGTGCTTTAGCCTTTACCATCAAACTAATCAATACCTGCTTGCGAACACTTAATAAATTACAACTCCAAGTGAATCGATATCACGTTGACATGGATTATATGATAAAAGAAGGAATTGGTTTTCTCGTTAGGCTTGATTTACCCCTCATTCAACCAATACCCATTCAAAAATACAGCGACCAATAGGAACATGTGGAAATTAATTATTACTACATCTGCTACAGATTTGCAGGGAAAAATGAGCTATGTGGAGAAATGTCCAATATGCTAAAACCAATAATGCTATAAGAATTGTAATTTAGCACCCAAAACATTTATCAGAAGAGTTAAGCTCGCCTGATTAGGGTGGAATGTGTGTGTATGCGCGTGTGTGTGTGTTTCTTTTGAGATAATACCAGTGCTTGTACGGCAGAAGCAAGCAAACTAAATTATGTTAGGTTTTAGGCCTCAATTCTTTGAAAATAACAATTTGCTTTTAGTGATTAATGATACAGTAAATAGATAAAAAAAAAAAAAAATTCCATTACTGTATAGTTTTACATGTTCATTTTAAAGTTTTACTTTTTTTTGTAGTTTTACTTGTTAATTTTTCATTGATGTTTTTATTTAATTGTATCATCTGTATCAATGAATATTTGAATGGCCAAGTAGTTGTAATTTAATAAAAACATAGCATGCATATTTGAATGTTTAAAAAAATAATAATATGGAAATCAAAATAGTAAGAGTAAATTTAATGCTTTCATTTTTTTAAATAACTCACAAATATAAAATAATGACAGAAAAACTTTCATTTTAACATAGAACGGCTTTGCCATGTTGTAATTTTGTATTTAATTATTTAAAAATATAATATTAGTAATAGCAAATAGTCTCATACCATCTCTTCATCCTCGGCCAGCACCAGGTCATAGTCACTCAGTGCCACACAGAAGATGATGGCAGTCACACCTTCAAAACAGTGGATCCACTTTTTTCTCTCTGACCTTTGACCTCCGACATCAAACATCCTGAAATACATTTAAAATAGTTAATTAATTCCTGCAACTCCAAGTAACACTAGTGTAGCACCTTACAGAGGCAGCTGTTTGTTAAGAAGAGACAGACAGCCAGAAAGAGGCAGAAAGAGGTTTTTTTATGCATCTGTCAGTTTTGAGCTTGTTCTTACCTTTTTCTTGCCTTTAGATTTTTTTTTCAGTCTAATGTAATGAAGGCATCCAAATATGTGTTTTTTGGTTGAATTTTAGCAATTTGTGACTGTATACTTTTATTACAATCCATATTTTGAAGGTTGTTTTCTCAAAATGAGTTTTTTTTTCTCCTTCACTGATCAAAACATATCTATTTTAGCAGCTATTTCATAATCCAAATTGCAGTTTTATTTATATATGTATTCTGAAGGCTTTTACAGAGA
>CAIGQZ010000320.1:15445871-15465872 GCA_903798205.1 Danio tinwini | reverse complement strand
CACACACACACACACACACACACACACACACACACACACACACACACTTTTACTATTTTATTAAGTGAAACAGGTATGTTTGAGTACACTACCCACTCATTATCTGTAATTGCTATCTTTAAGCAACAGTTTTTGCAACATGAAACCAGAACATGCACGAACACATATTTGCATTCTTTAACAGTAACACACCTTCATTTGTGTATTTTTCTCATGTGACGATCCGACACTGTACTGTTTGTGTGTGGCTAGTTTTGGACATTATTAAGGTTTTGTTTTTCAGGATTTTCAAGTCAAGGGTAACGGCATGTTCTAGCAGCACAGTAAGCAGGCAGCAAATATTGACAAGCTCACTCAAGGCTCAAATAGACAGAGACACGGATCTCAGTCTACAGGATAAAGCTGTTTGAACTTGCTGTTTTGGCAGTGGCTGACGTTCAGTGAACAGAAAACAGAAGGGGGAATGAACGCTTGAGCACCCAAAAAGGTGAACAGGCTGGGAGAGATAGGAAGGGAGGATGGGTATGTGGGGTAGAGAGATAGAGAAAGATAAATAATGACTGTAGAGGACAAAACAAAAACAAAAAAATTATGAAGTGATTCATCACAATCCTAACTGGGTGAAATGTGAATTGGGTACTAGGAGAGCAAAATACTGTGTGATGTGATAAATGCACAGTAAGGCAGGGCAAGGCAAGTTCATTTATGTTGTAGTACATACAGTACAATTAACAGTAGTGAAATACATATTTGTATTAAGCAGCACCAAAACACTGTTGGGCTAGAAGCAAGAACTGTTGCATCGAGCTGAGGGCAGGGTTATCATCACCAGCTCTGAACTGACAATGGCATTAGCTCCAGACTAGTGACTGGTGGAAATGGGGTAAAAGGGAAAGCGGAACTAGTGCTGCACACATACAAACCATAAACAAAGTGAAATGCATTGAAGTGAGCCTTGTCAAGTATGGTTTTACCTGCCAGGACCAGGAATTGGACCTGCAACCTTTAGATTACAAATCCAACTCCCCAATGATTGGGCCACACCTGCTTCAAAGCAACATTTGCATCTTCTCAACACTTTGTCAATCACCACAGAGAGATTTGCTCATGCAAATTTGTCTGATAATATGATAATCCATATCTTTGCAAATATTTGAGAAATGACTGCATGTTTCTTTTTGGTGACTTGGATCATTTTGTAGCTTTAGTTTTTGTCCTCATGCTTTGATTTGTAGCTTTGAACAGCCAATCAGAGTGCTGCCTCTCATTGAAGACCCCAACAGCACCGAAGCTGATTCTAAATGCTCAATGTTTCCATTATCTCATTTTGCTTTCAATTTATTTTAAAATATTTGATTGAAAGATTAGAAAAAGAACTTAGTAAAATGGTTAAACGTAGCCTAACAAGTCCTGTAAATAGGAAATGGTCTCTCTAATATACTTGTGATCTGATTGACCATAAAGGCATTCTATTATCACAGGGTATATGCAGGAATCCTGAAGGTAATTTCAATACCTTTTAAGGCTTTTTTTAAAGACCTTCTGAGAAAATTTTATAATTATAATTTTTATCGCCACTTCAAGTTCTAATCAGTATCAAACCTTTAACTTAATAAACTGTTAATAAACAGTTGTAGTTAAATCAATAGAGCACAACCATGCAACAGAACTCAGATAAGCTCCGAAGAAACAAAGCTCGAAATAATACATTACACGGTTGTTTTCAGCGACAGGCTTTAGCCACGGTTTAAACTTGTCTTTCTCCAACTAAGAGTACGCAACTTTATATATTTTTTCCATTTTATATTTGCCATCTGTTCCGCTCTATGGTTTCGCTACATGTGGAGAGCGTCACATCACCTTCCCGCGTTTGTCGTAAATTACGTGACATCACCTGACTGAGAAGCTTGGCCAGACACGCACCGGCCCTAACCAATCGCGTAGATTAAGCACACCATTGTTAATAGTTGGAGAAAAATAAATATATTTATGCTTTTTTTGTAGTCAAACACTTTGGACAATTCTTGAACAAAATTTAAGACCTCGTAAAAATGTGATTAAGACTTTTTAATACCTTTTAAGGGTATAATTTTCACATAATTGATTTATCAACTTTTAATACTTTTTAGGACCCTGCGGACACCCTGCATCAGGTGTACATGGCAAAAAAAGAGATAGACAGATTAATTAAGGTCAATATTAAAGATCCCGAAGTCTCAGTTTGCAAAAATGTATGAGCAATTCCATACAAATGTCAACCTTAAAATGAAAAAAATTAAGTTTTCGCCAAATTAGCGAAACCATTTCTGTGTTTTTTGTGTAGGCTTGTATTTTACAGTGCTTTCAAAATACTCAAGAATGTCTCTGTCAATGTTTTCAAACAATTATATTTGATTTACAAAAGTGGTAATTTTACATTTGTCACATCCATAACAGAGAGATGTCATATCTATAATGAAGCTTTTTCCTTATAAATGTAAAAATGTAAATTCAAATAAAATCAATCATGTTTGTTCTATAGAGAGCCGACTCGTATCCTGTTAATTAGCATAGTTTCTTTGCTTATTTCTTTTGGGTTGTGCAGTTTAATTCACAGAATTTCTACAAAGTATGTTGTATACTGTAAACTCACAGACTTTTTTCATCACATCCATAACGCATGTTTATTTTCCTCATTTAAAATATAAAAAATGTTTACAGACTGATATTTTTCTGCTTCCACAACTCTGTGGTCAGTTGTTTTTAAAAATATATACAGATGTTTCAATATAATGTTAACATATACTTTCTCTGTCAATTTATGTTTTGAGATTTTACTGCAAATGTCACATCTATAATGCTGGAATTGCTCGTATTCATTTATAATTTCCTGTGGGGTGATTTATCACCTACCACTTTAACGTCACATAATTAAGTTAACTTTAGTTTTCAACACACTTTGTGCTGTTACAACATTTGTAACTTATGTAAAAAAAACAATGTTTACACTCTCTTTGTGTTGCCAAAAGCAAGAAATTTGTGTTTATTCGTTAGCAAAAGTTTATGGAAGGATGACTCAACGCATTGTCTGGTGGACATTTGCCAGCCTTTTATAAAGAACTTTAGTTTTTACTTCTGCATTTCATGTTTATGGATCTGATAACTCACAGTAGCTTTTTGTCTCCAAGGTTTATTTCCCTTCAGTTTCACCTGAAACACTTCTTAGTCAACCAATGTGGATTTCGTGGTCAACCAATTTGGAATGGAGACTGCAAACACAGTGGCTTTTATGGTTTTCTGCGTTCTTTTCATATCTACGTTTGTTTTTTTGTTTTTCTGCACATTTTTGCTGCTGTGTATAACATACTGACTTCTTTATACACCAAAGAATCATTTAGTCTTTGAAGTCTTGCATCCGTGAGCAATGAACTAAAAATATTCTGTGACATTTGTTGAAAATCTGATTTGCCAGTGGTGAAATAACCCTTGGTGATGATGGGGTGTAAGGTAAAGCAGAGGACATATGAGAGAAAGACAAGAAAACCCGAGCGGTAAGAGGAAGACAGAGATACTCACTATGCTGCAGAGTCATTGAGCTGGTACTCTCTGGATCGACTGAAGCAGGCCTGCACTCCTCCATCTTTCCACAAGCGCTTTATCACTCCAGCCAGTTCTGCTGTCATGAAACCCTCCTCAGCGCTGCCCGCCAACACAAACAACTGCCTGGCATCATCCTGACACACAGAGAAAGCAGAACACATTTACATTTTGCATACAATCATTGTCAAATACTCATTCTCACTCTGTACATGCCTTGTTTTATACATGCTAATATCTTGATTCTGGTATGGTATCACAGATCTGAAAAGGGGTCTTTATTAAAAATCACAATCCATTTATTGTTTTAAAATATTTGGAAGATAATTAGTTAGAGGGGGAATAGATAATCAATTCAAATGTAATTACCAATTGATTGATCTCCGCTATCTTTAGGTCAAAGACAATTGAGTGCAATTGAGATAAATAAAAATTAAAATCTATTCAAATTAAATTATTAAAATTGCCGGAAAATCATTTTAAATGTAATAATTACTTTCAGGTAATAAACATATTAAGTAATAGCATGTTTCCTTGCACCATGTGTGCATATTATAATCATTATTTTCAAAAAGGTTATACATAAAAAGTGTTTTTAAGAAAAATACTGAATTAATGAAATCTCATTTGTGCAGTTGTGAAGATGGTTGAACTGGATGACATTTAAAAGGTCAAAACTACTTTCTTTTCAATAGCTGTATCCTGTAACAGATTTTCTTCTTCATTATGATATCAAGACAGCTGTATAACCCTGACCTTTTGCAGAAATTTTGTAAGACACTATTGTTATCATATGCTGTAAGACAAAACACAGCAAAATGAGAATAGCCTGTGGGCGACACGACGCACACCACCAGACGACCAATCCTGTGACTCACCGCTCGTGCTGCGTCTCCGAAATCAATCTTGAGTCGCCCCATGGCACGAATGATGGCGATGATGGACTGAATCGTGTTGCTGTAGACAACAGCTTTGTACTGTTTGCACTCCTCCTCCGAGTAACCCGCCTCGTGGATGATTCTATATGCAGAGATATAAAAAAACCCATGAATGATGTACACCATAAAATGTAATTAAAGCAGAAAAGGAAAACAAAACACTTACTTCATTTGTTTGACTATCGTACTCTTCCCAGACTCCCCAGCACCTGTCAGAGAGCAGTTGCGTAAGAGTTAGCTTATCAGTCTACAAACAATGCAGTTACCACCACAAGTGTCTAGATTTAATGAATTTCAAGAACAACATTTACTGTGATACTGTATTCATTGGTAGAAGACCCTGAAGACAAAACGGAAAAGACAAAAAAATATTCAAAAGCTTCTGACTGGTTCAGTTTTGCTCTTTGTTTCTGAGAAGCTCCTGCGTGAATTTTTAAAACCCTGTAGAGCAATGCGCACAACAGCTCCCTCTTTAGTCATGGAAATACAAGATCTAAGAGACTGAACATTGTCATACATAATCGTTCTAACACTTTTGTTACTGCATATGAATATTTCAGCTCAAAACACTTATCGTCGTTTTATTCCAAGCACGTATGGCTTTCTATGTTTTATTAATAAGCTGTGGAAGTGGACATTTACAGTCCAATACATTTTCATTGTTTTAAAAAGATCAGCATGGACATTGCACAAAATATCTCATTTTGTATTCCATGTGGGGGTAAAGAAAGTCCTATGGGTTTAAAATGACGTAAATAAAATGAGAGTAAATAAAATTAGTACATAAAATCAACACACCGCACCTACAGTAGTGTACTTATTCTGTGATCACAAATGTGCACTGCTGGTAAACCATGTCAGCTATTGATTGGTTCAATATGGGCTTTACTTATAGAATCCAATTTAATCGGCTTAACTATTGGGTTATCATTCCTTAGCGCTGGGAAAGCTGTGTACATGCTGTCTTGATCTATCTGGGAAACTCCAGGGACCTCAGTGCATTTGTCATACTGTTCAAGGGCAATTCATACAGTAGCAAGGACATTGCTTTTTAAAAAAATAAATCTAAATTTGAAAGGATAGAGTTCACGTCAACAACTGTAATATTAATAACTATATTTATTCATAAATATATATATTTTAATGTAATGCACAACACACAGCTGATCCAAATTCTTTGTTTATCATATTCAATAAGCAAAGTTAGCAAACCCTGCCCTGTATTTCTTGTAATCTATCAAAAAAAGGTACACTGCCATCACATCTTCTGTGAACGAATGCATTGGATGTCATAATTATGACTTGCCAATTCATAAGTACAAACTTCCCAGGAGGCCTTGAATGCAGCATTAGGTTTATCTGTGTCTGTAAATAATTTCAGGTACAATTCTGTTTGTCCGACCGATGGCAGACTGAAGAAATTGATTGCCTGTGTACAAAAATGTACTTAAAGTCAAATGTCATATTTCAGCTGTGAAAACTGACTTTTATTGCTTTGACTTCTCTGTAAAGCAATAGAGATTTGCTATGCTTTCTGATATCTTTGCTCATAATATGGTAATTTTACCCATTTTAAATGTCAAGGTGCTTTTTAAGAACTCCATTTGTACTGGACAATGTGAACAGTTCTTTATACATGATTAGAGCATATAATTATGTGAATTTAAGTGTGCATGCTTTCCTAAAGGCTTAGTGCCCGATCAAAGACCAGCATCTGATAAGCTTATTATGGGCAACAATGGAAACTATGACTGAGTGGATAGTGACCGATCAACTCTAACATGTTAAAATATACAATTGTCCATTTCAGTTCAAATAAAATCAATTAATAGTACAGGAGGGTAATTGATCAACTACAACATGGAATAGAATAGCACATTAAATCAATTTAAATATTGTGTTTTTCTTTGTCCTTCCTTCATTCACACACACACACACGCACGCACGCACGCACGCACGCACGCACGCACGCACGCACGCACGCACGCACACACACACACACACACACACATTTGAAGTGGATGAAACAACTTTCTCAAAATTGTCTTAAAACAAGAATGGTAATTGTTCAATAGTGTTTTAACAACTTTTTGGAAAGTTTTGATCCACTTCAAATGTCAACTACTGTATATATTGCCAATATTAGGGCTGCATGATATTGGAAACATTTTACAATACAATACACACAATTGCAATTTTTTATTTTGTGATATATATTGCAATATGAACACAATTTACAATGTTAGATTGATTGGGTTGATTCTGCAGTGGGAATGCATCTCCATAAAATGTAATAAACAGTCTATAACATTTTTGAGGTCCCTGGCACATTTTTCTGTTGTCTGTGCTATTTGCAGTGCATTTCTCTATTTTCATGTGTTGTGAGTATTAACACGCATAGTGCAATCAAGAAAAAGATACAATTAAAATAAAGTGTTTTATCGTTTTCTGAGTCTAACAGTATTCAAGTAAAGTACCTGAATGATAAAATAATTCAATAACATTAATCATAGTCAAGGACACAGATGGTACAATTTCTTATGCCAGAATACTTTTAAAGTAATTTTACAATCACAGGCATCAAAAACACATGCAAATGATAAATTATAATACAAACTCATTGCATATATCCTGCGATGTGACTATTGCAAATGATCAAATTGCAATATCGATGCTGAAATGATATATTGTGCAGCCCTACACTGCATTTATACTAGCTGAACTATTTATTAACATTTTCTTTTTGAGAATTTCACTGTATTATTCTGACTTTTTTTCGCCCACGATAACAAGACAGGTGTATCACCTGTATGTATCATCCTTCACAACCAGAATAATTTTTGTATAATTTATATACTTTTTTATCATTCAGTCTTTATCATTGTAATTACTTTTTATTTTCCTATATAGTTTATTTTTATCATATTAATTAAACCTTAATTATTTTTGAAGTTGTTTCCTTAAATTTAGCTTTCCAAAAATCCAAAAGTGATTTAAAAATCTTTTATATAAACAACATTGAACATTTTTTACACTTAGTTCACACTTGGATAAGGGAAGTAAGGTGAAATTAGCTATTTATTGTAGGTTTGGATTAATCTGATTGGTTTATCGATGATTGCAGATTAGAGACCACCCTCAATCAATAATATCAAGTGAATTTATCAAAACTGCCCTTTTTAAAACAATGACTAGATGGTAAAAACGAAGGTTGTGACCCTCAGTGACCCATATATGTTTTGTTCACTCTTATCAGAATGTAAAATCAGCTCCTGCCACGGAACACAAAACACGTTTAATTTCCATTCCACTGTTTTTAAGCTCTAAAACATTATTACACCTGTAACGGAAGAATTCCGACAGGCGGTGGAGGAATATTAAAACCACTGAATCGGAAAATAGAGGTGTGTGTGTGTGTGTGTGTATGTGTGTTTATAACAAGAAACTGTGTTATGAGCTGTGCTGGAAACAGCCCTCCAGGGCTAATGCAACCTGGGAGAAATCTTAATAAAGCAATGGACAAACACAGAGAACGTGCCACTAGAGAAACAAGGTGTGAGCTGTTTTCTGTTCCTGAAAATGAACTGTGGAGGAGCTGCGAGCCATAGCACAATTACACTCATCTAGCTTTTGTCCAACCTCACAAACACATACGCATGCATTCACACAAGCGCATGCTCGAGTCCTGTCTCTCGTCACATTGCCATAGCAACCGGCCCTGTTTCTGAGGACATGCTGCCAAAGCGGGCTCTGATACCTGATGGGCGCGTGCCAGCGAAAAGCAGCTCCGCAGTGTATGGCTCATATGCATGCGTTCCAGTAATGCATGATAATCCCCATTTGTCATAGTAACTCGCTCTCGGCATCCTGCTGATTGTGCGCATGAAGAGTGTGTCATTTTACTGTGGCAGATAAAGCTCTTCTTTCTGATTGTCGCTTCTGGCGGTCCATGTCAAGTCTTTGTATGGTCAAGGGTGTGGATGCAAATACGAGTCATTACTGGTTAGAAGTGTAGTGATTTGTTGACGTACGAGCACAAAACTGTCTTGCGTGGAACTGTCATTTGTAAATAGCTTATTTGATTATAGCTGTCCTGACAATGTTAATAGACAAGAGAGCGCATTAAAAAGGTTTATTTTTTGAAGAACTCGTACTTGGTTTGTCATTTACCTGTAGCTGCATGGTACTAAAAAATCCCTAAAGGACACAATTATGCTATTTTAAAGGGATAGTTCACACAAAAATGAAAATGTACTAATTATTCACCTAAAAGTGTTTTTTCCCCCTCTGTTGAACACAAAAGAAGATATTTTGAAGAATGTAAGATACCGGTAACCATTGACATTCATCGTAGGTAAAACAAATACAATGGAAGTCGATGGTTAAGGGTTTCCAGCTTTCTTCAAAATATATTCTCTCAGAAGAAAGAAACTCATAAAGGTTTGGAATCACTTATATGGGTGAATAAATAGTAAATGGGGTGGGTAAAGGTTAGTAAATGAATTGTCATCTTTTTAAAGGTTTCCAATTTTGTTTTGGAATCTAACAATTGGTTTACAGACATCACATGTTCAATGAATACTTTCATTTTCTTTACATACTGTATACATTTCACATAATCTCAATCCTTGAATATTCTCAAATGATTCATTAAACAATTCATTTTATCCTTTCTGCAGGCCTACTTTGCTCAGATTTGTCAGTTGGTGCACTCTGATAGTATTAGTCTACCACCTTGTCTACCACCTACAGCAGCATGTCATTCAGGCCTTCCTTTTACTCAGCAGTTGTACACGCATCAGGACACTGATGTTAGTGCTATTTTTTAACTATATTGTTATATGTGGTACAAAATAAAATGTTAAACTGTAGCTGTGTATTTCCAATACATCAACATTAGCAAGAATTTAGAAATGAACAAACTTCCAACCAAAATGTACAAAAATGATGACTACTATTAATGAAATAAGAATAAGTTATATTCTTATATAACTTTTATGTATAAAGTGCTTGACCAGGGGTGTCCAAACTCGGTCCTGGAGGGCAGGTGTTCTGCATATTTTAGTTCCAACCCCAATTAAACACACCTGAACCAGCTAATCAAGCTCCTTCTAGGGCTGTTTCTCAATTTCTCACCTCGGAAGAACGAACTCGGGAGACCATGAGAACAGAGAACGCGTCCTGTAAGGAATGAGATGCTGCGTTCTTCCTGATGGTCACATGATCTTCACGCGTTTTTAATGAAACATGATTTAAACATTACAGCATTCATACAACGATTTATAGTTTTTCCCCTTTTCAAAATATGTACTTTGCATAAAAACATTATAAATATACGTTGCACAATACAAATAAAACAGATTTAATACGAATTTCAGCAAACAAACACCCTTAATGTGTTTATTCCTTTATTAAGATGTCCATGGTCATGTTTATATTCACCGTTTCATTTAGGGAAACTCCTGTGGTAAATAAGTGATATCTCTGAACTTTACTAATAATCTAAATAAAATGCTGCGCTTCCCACCTCCAGTCGCAATGACTTCTGGGACTTCTAGAGCGAGATCAGCGCTCAAGTCTGCATCGGTGCGTCCTTGATATCAGGAACACATCCGGGAAGTTTCACGTGTCCTCTGTTCTTGCGGTCTTGAGTATTGGAACTGAACTTTGGCAGCTGATGATGATGTTACACGAGAACACGAGGACGCAAGATCGCTGAAAAACGCATATTGAGAAACAGCCTAGGTATACTTGAAACTTCAAGGGAGGTGTGTGAAGGAAGTTGGAGCTAAACTATGCAGGACACTGGCCCTCCAGGACCGAGTTTGGACACCCCTGTGCTAGACAAAGTGTTTTGTCGCAATTATAAATTGCAAAACTCAATAACAGCCAATTAACAGTAAGGCGTGTGTCTAGTAACTATGAGAGATATCAAAATAGAGTGAAGGCATTCTTTTGGTGCTTACAGATATAAAAATCATCTGGTAAGATTTGCTTAGTCCACTTGAGGATGATTCAAAGTAAAGCTGGAATTATACAAATGTGTAACGTAGATCATTTAAGACTAAATCAGTCTTACTAAACTCAAACTGATTTTTTTATCAGACAGTACCTTTTAATTGTTGTGCAGTCCGATCTTTATCATTTTACAGACCTTTTACGTTCACAAACAGCTACAAACTGCATGGCATTATTTGCAAAAAGCATAATAAAGGCGACTTTTAAAACAAAGATCAACCGATTAATCAGCCAGTGATAAACACTTATAATTTTGTGTACTGAATAAGCAGAGTGCAATAACACCCAGCAAGACACACCTAACACACAACTTGTAAACTTACAAATTAGGTTAAAGATGTGACACTGTGTGCAAACCTGCTGATACGGCAAATTGAGGTGAGATAAACAAATATCAACAACTGCTGGAATTGAATTGGATCATTAAAACACAATGAAGCAAAACCACATCTATTTGAGATGAAAGTTAAAAACTAAGACTTTGTAAAGACAAAATATAATTGCACACTCAAGCGTTTTCACAAAATGTGTCCACTGGGTGCTTCTGGTTGATCCCATTTAATAGTGCATATAGATCAATATAAAGATTGAGTAATTTACTATCTAAGCTGCTGTGGAAGCTTTTCTGAAAACCATTTAAGTAGTTTTATTTTATATGTATATTCTATCTTTAATTCTGTTCTAAGAAAAAAGGGTATGTTGTTTCAAATAAACTTATTTCAGTGCTAAATAATATTGCTGATTTAAATAAAACCAGTTAAATTAGACACTATTTTCTACAGTTGAGCTACAGGTATCAGATGCTCTTCACCTAGCAGATATATAGTTTTACATAAAGTAATGCTTCATACAACAATTTGTTTACCAGCATGTATTTAATTAGACCTTGACCAATTTACTTTGACTACAGTGTATGTTTACAGTGTATGTCAAAAATAGTGTAAAACATTTATTCTGACAAAAAATTGCTAATTTATCTCTTGAATATCTTTCTTTCTCTTTTTCTATATTACTAATAAAATCAGTGTTGATTGTATATGATGAAGGCTGGTATAATTAAAAAGAACAGCAGCAGAAATATAAACCTCCAAAACACCTTATGCATGTTAGCCTTTTAATTAAGAAAAAAACATCTTTCCTTCCTTTTTATTATTAATATGCATAAACTGCATTTTACCTCAGGCATCATTAAAAGTGCATCTGCTCTTTTCAGGTCCTGTGTGATTATGTAAGCCACTTAGCATAGAGAAAGATCACAAGTGTCTTCTTTTCTTTTGATTATTCCTTTAATCAAACTATTTATGAATAGCTTCATCTTAATAATTAATAGCAGCAGGACTCCATCGATTTCCATCTACAAAGCTTCTTTGAGATTTGACTTGTTGAATGTTTCCTTTTTTTTACTGACCTCCGAGGAAACATCTCCCCATTTTTGTACAGTTTGTAACCGATAACAGTTACATCACTAGCCTATCTGTGAAACACAACTCCAGCATGTCTCAACACATCCACGCCATGTGACAACTCTATTGCAATGCCTTGTCGCACTGCCCGCTCTTATTAGATTACAGCAAACACAAGCTCTGTATTATATTACACACTCAAGCTCTTCTAATGAACCTTGCATGCACATGCATCTTGTTTTTGCAGGTGAGCAATCTATTAGCAATTCAATTTAGAAATAATAATAGAAGTTTCTCAGATGAAGTGTTATTTCTTTCATCAGTTGAATGTGTTTTTGATCTAGATCTAGATTCAGACCTTATTTGCATGTGGACTGACAAAAATAATAAATCCTGATAGGGCTGCACGATATTGGAAAAATCTGACATTGGGATGTTTTCATTTTCTGCGATATATATTATGATATGAATATAATTTCAGCAGATGATTTGAATAGCTCTTTTTGGGAAGATTTCATTCATTCAGACAGATTAAGATGATCAAGTCTTTTTCTATGCAGTGCATTTGCATAAATTATAATACATTCCAGCCATATATAAATACAACAGAGCAAAGATAAAAGTGAAATAAACAGCGGTTTATGGTTTTCTTAATCGTCTTACAGTATTCAGGTTTAGAAATTTAACAATCAAACATTAACATGGTCATCCTTGTATAAATGATTAAAAACAATAATATCTTTATATTTGAATCTTTAATAAATAATCTAATCCTGCAACATAACTATTGCAGATACACACATTGCAATACCGATGCTCGAACAATATATTGTGCAGCCCTAAATCTTAATATCAGGTAAACAGGGTCTTTTTGGTCAGTTGCGCTATTAGATTTTTCCATGATTTGATTAGGAAATGTGTCTGTCAAATTTTACATGAGTTGAAAAGTTAAATTATTTAACTTTAGTTTTGTTGAAATTGCTAAAGTTCCATCATACTCTTTAGTTGAACATTACAAACCAATAAGTAATGTTATTAAATGTATTTATTCAGTGTTTAATAATTTATATTCTTGAAGTATGATGAATATTTACAATAATATACCTTATATTTTTTTTTATTTAACTGTAAAATGCTGATAAATTCTACAGAAAAAAAACTGGTTAATGCTCATTTTAACAAGTACAAATATGATAAAATCTGTAAAAAAAGGTATGAAATGGTAGAAAAATTGTGAAATGGCTACAAATGTTAGAACAAAATAATCAAAAACGTATAAAATTTTACAGTAAAATTATGTTACACTTACCATTTTAAGAAGTAAACGAAATGTGTCATTCTATAATTTACAACTATAAACAGACATTCCCCAAATTCCCTAAATGGCACAACATTATTATATGTATATTTGGGTTTCATGTTCTAGCTTTTATTTTTTTTATAAATCATTGTTTAAAACATTTAAGGTTCTTAAAATGTCTCTTACTAAGATTACCATGAATGTGTTTTGAGTTTGTGTGTGAAAACTCTGGGAACTTTGACTCATTTTATACATACAGCTTTTGGGAAAAACTACTTATAAAAGTAAATACTTTATTAATTTTTAAAGCTTAATTTGTTTAAACATTTATTTTAATGGTGATTTTTAAATGATTTATTCAAAGATTCAAAACAGATTTAACATTTGTGTGTGCTAATGTATTTACCATTTTGATTATTTATTTATTTTGTAAATTACTTGTGTTGTTAAATTGACAGTTTTCTGTGTAAATGTGCTTAATTTTTTACATTATTTTACTTTTTTTTCCTTTACAGTCTATAAAACCTGTTTTAAATGTTAAATATATGAAAGCCATTGCTAGAAAAACAAGTTGCCCCGCCCCCAAACTCTCACCAATGGGCAAAGTGAACTGTTTAAACAAACAGAGCAGTGTTTTGAAAGCACAACAGACACACATTATTTACATTCTTCACAAGTCAACCCACAAATAACTCACTTATGACCGTGTCTGCACATCGTACAAGGAAAATAAATATTAAATCAGAAGGCACAGTCTACAGTAGCTACTCTATGTCTTGCAGTAACTCTTCTTTGTAAACATTTGACCTGGCATGGACATAGATGAGCAGACACCTGCAATTTAGAGACTCTTTCAGAAGGAGGAGTAGAGAGGACACATTATTTTAATTATATCTCACCGCTGAGGTTTGAAGCCCGGAGGGACTTATCAATGTACCTATATAGACATAGACACACAGAGACACATTCACAAGAGCGTTTTTGAAACAAAGAGTGTCTTAGATGACCCGAGATGAACAGTTTGTTCCTCTGCAGGCCAATAAAATCATGATGCACACACTAATTTGGGCACATAAACTCTTAATGATGATTAACAATCTCATTTGGTATTCCCAAAACATCTTCTAATGAATCCACATCTGACAAAACACACTGAGTCATCAAACACCTGATGCCTTTTTTTTTAATTTTGCTTTCACAGGGTTTTGAATTGATTAACCTTAAAGCTAAATGTGATCCCTTTTGAGTTACACTGGATATTTAATGAGAAAAAAGTAGGATAGGGCTCGATTAGGTCCAGAATGGAACAGAAAGTCATTTATGGCATACTCACACTATGCTATCTGAACCGTGCCCAGGCCCGTTTCCCAGATCGTTTGAGAAGTGTGAGCACTCTGAATCGGCGAGGTTCACTTGGGCTCAGGCACGGTACGCTTACAGTGTGAGTGCAAGCATTCCTAAGCCCGAAACTGAAAACGAGACTTGACTTTTTTTACTTTTTCATATGGATTAATTAATTATTTGTACTGTTCAATGAATGCAAACTGTTGCAGATTATTAAAGACGCAAATCCCTCACTGCACGTCAGCTGCGCCTTCAGCAAACCTCCTAATTCCTGCAGCACGAGGACTTTATGATTGTTTATGAGCGTCAAAAGTGGCTGATCTGTTCGGCAAAATATTTGACTGCGTGTCACCGCATATCAAACGACTTAAATGATATAAAGAAATCTCCACTGTGCTGAGCGAGAGCGCTTACTGAGCAGCGCATCATCGATAACGTAAGCGTGCCCAGGCCCGAATGTGATGTGAGTGCGGGCCGTCTGGGGAGACGGAAGGGGGGACAAGCGTGCTTTGGCCCGGTTTAAGGCAACTGTACATAGTGTGAGTACTGTGGGGGATTCTGGGATGCTGTGTACTGTAATTAATCACAGTTTTCTGTAATCAATCATGTTAGGAGCGATCAATCGCTATTAATCACACCTAATGCTAAAACGTGTGATCATAAATATAGAGATGTCCTGAGCTATCTCAAGGGTCGATACTGGGGATGATCAAGCATTTTTGTTTCAACTGATTGGTATCAACTATCTTCTGCCAGATCCATTATTTTACAACATCTGTCATGCAGATCACATTCACTAGGTAGTGGGAAGTGCACCTTCAGCCACAAATAAAAGGAAAAGAATTGTATCCCGACATAAATAACTCCCTAAAATTATTCAAACATATTTTATGTTCTATACACACATTCTATAAGTGGTTCTACATAGTTCTATGAGAAACAAAATTTCATCAAGGCTAATATCACAGATATGGATACCATGTAATTAATTAGTAAATTATTAATTAAAATGAATTTAATTTTTTTTATACTTTTAACATTTGATGTCTTTTTAAATAAATAAATAAATGAAACTATTCATATCTAACTTAAAACAATATCATGTGGAAGCTGTACAGTATATATTTATATATTTGTATTATTATTTTTTTTATTTTTTTTACATGTAAAGCAGTACAAGTCACTCTCAGATATTGTGCATTTTCTCAGTCCCAGAAAATTGCTCTTGGTAAATATTATTTTAAGAGTAAAATTAATGAATGATCTCTCACAAATTTTCTTTAAAACAATCATTGTGTGCTTGGCAAACAAAATTTAATTCACATAAGAGTAAACTGAGACAGAATTTTTATTTTATTATTTTATGTGAACTAGGGCTCCATGATATTTAGTAAAAACTGACAATATTATGTTGTTCTGCAATTTATATATTACAGTATGAAAACTATTCCACCAGGTGACCTGAATTAGCTCTAAATATAAATCATTGTTTCACAGTGATTGAGGTAGCTTTGTATGAGAGTACATCAGCATAAAATATAATACATAAATTGCAAGCATAGAAAAATACAAAAGAACCAAGATGCAAATGAAATAACATTTAACATTGCTTTATGTTTGGAGATTGAGGTACAGAAATAATCAAATGTAAAAGATTCAAATAATTATTATCTTTAAAAAGCTACAATTGTACTGTTTTTTTATTTGCTAATTTTTACAGAGTAACAGGCCTTAAACCAACCAAATTATATAAATTCTGTTATAACACTTCACAGTTAATCCACAAAGCATATGTTGTGAGCTGTTGTGCTTGATCAGATTTGATCTCTACCTGACATTGCACATTCTGCACTGTGACTATCCTATACCCATTTTCATTTTTTTGCAGACTCTAAAAGGCATTACAGCAATGCCACAGGTGCAGGACACCCATATGGTATAGTACTTTGTGATGGTAATTTATTGACGTGCACTGTGAACTTTCACTTTGGATGACGTCACTGGAATGTGAACGGTGTGCACATCGAAGCCACTTTAAAAACCCTCAAAGCATGACGTGCTGAAAGACCTCTGTGCTTTGACTCACACACTTACACACACGCACACGCGCAACAGCTCAAAAACACCACTTTATGCTAACCATAGCCAAATGACCAAGTCGAAAATGCTTTTTTCATTATATATTACACACTAAACACTCTAAACACTGTCTTCAATTCCTTGTGTTTTTTATTAACATTTAATCCTACCGGTCACAATTGTAAATGTCTTTTTTTATTAATCTTGGAAGCTCTAGAAGTGTTGTTGGATCAGAGCAAGGAACTCAACTTTTAAATAAAAAATAGATTGCGTTGATTAAAATGTATTCATTTCACATAATCAGTTCACATATTTCCTGCTTGCACATATAATATTTGTCTCAAATTGCACACTTATGCACTATTTTACACCATTTTGTAGTTTGACTAGTATATGTAGAACTTTAAAAAACAGGATGATGAACTAATTTAACCAGGTAAACAGAAGTGTGGACTATTGAACATTTTATGCACTCAATGATCAGCTCTGCTCACGTAATGGAAAAAGAGGAGCTGTGAAAGATAAAGTTGCATTACTTTTTATTATTTACTTTAGATTAGGCAAGCAAAATTAGACTATTAAGCCACCTTCTGATGCCAAATTAGCTATACAAATTAGTTATAGTTATACTGTCATGGTTATACTTATGACAGGTGCTATATGGTAGTTTGGTAAATTACTTCACAAATTTGTCAAACATTAAATGTTCAACTAAGAAATTACAGAAGATGTAAAAGGTGTTAATTTGTAAAAGGTCCAGTAGGTAATCTGCCAAAATGCTAACCGGTTAACATATGATCTTTGGAGGGCAGGGGAGGGACTGTGTTTCAAAGCCATGCCTCCTAAAAATGTGAATGCGAGCACCGCAACATCACAGCAGACAACCCACTAATTCATGTCATTCGTCAGTTAGAAATGTAGTTAGTGCTTGGCCGGCTGTGTACAGGAGTTACACTCATTACTAAACCACACTTACATGCTATTTCAGAGCGAATATTCAGAGTAGCATGGTAAACAATATAAGGAGGTTGTCATTGTTTAAAAATTAACCAACTTCAGCTCAGTAAAGCAGGCTAGGTGGAATAGCACTATTTACTAATGTGTTTTGTTGTTAAACTAAATCAAAATCTACATTAAAAAATGCTGTAAAAGGTCCCTTATGAAACTGAAATAGTCATATCAATCTTTTACCAGGAGATTTCAGTAGCTAAACAACACTTCTGTGCAGATAACCAATTTATAAAACAACACAATCTGCATCAGCTTTGGGAAACAAAAATACTGTTAAAACAGAACATTACCTGTCCAACAGAAATACTCCATGGTGTCATCCTTCCTCCAGCATGCAAAAGTAACTCCAATATTGATTCAGGATTTTTAAAAATTTCAATTCAGCATTTGATTTTACCGCGACTGTGACTGTCTCATGTGCACGTGGACCCGCGGCGTGCTTGCAGACATGCACATGCTAATGGCGGATCTGCGTGAACAGAGATGCGCAGAAGCCCAAATCTACATTTGTTGATAGACAGTTTGGGCTACTTATCGGAATTATGGGAGATGTTGGCCCGACAATATTTAATTGGATGAACATTTTTTTGTTTTATACCTTACTCAGAATATAAAAATACATATGAACACATTTAGATCCTTTAGATCCACATTTAGTACTTTAATCAGTACTATTGGACTGTGAAGAGACTTTCAACCAGCACATTAAAAAATGTTTCTGAAGACAATCACCTACTGCACCTTTATTGGTCACAATTGTGGCTGGTGGAATAACTCTTGTTTCAATTGAAAACGACTAAATAGCAATGCTATTCTTCTGTTGTTTTCCACCTGTCACTATTGTGACCAAGTATAAAACCTAATTTAACCAACAAAATAAAAAAGGAGACATGAAGATTGTCTATTAAGGAGGTCTGAGAAATAAAATAGATATTTTCAGATTGCAAGAAACTAATTGGTATTAAACAGGATAAATAAGTTGACGCAGATGGTGCCCATTAAACATATAGTAATGGAGCTTTCTTTGTCTCATCTCCCCTTCTCTCTCTCCAACTTAAGGTTTCAGTCAGTGTGTGTAAGTGCTCAACAGAGAGATAGTCTGAGGTTTTCATGGTTTACAGTCATTAGTGCTGCTACATTAGGCTCAGTCAGTTAGTTTTTATCCCCACAGATCCACACATACACAGACACACATACACACCTCTGCTGAGACCAGCTGTCCAGCAATCAGTTGTGTTATTATCACACACAAGCCTCAGGTTATGATCTGTAATACACCACACCCTGACCTCTGTGATGCACAAACATCAGACATTTCCTGACAATAGCTGATACAAAGACCATATCTCATGGAAATCAACCCAAAACACCACATGCAAAAAAGAGACTGTGATGGTGATAGAGCGATATATATATAAACACGGTTTCCGCTACATTCATTCTTCCGTGGCGGGGCGCCACACCAAAATTCATCCTGCCACGGCTACATTACAGCTTCTTATTCAAAACATTTAGTCGGGTTTTTTTATAGCGGATTATAATCGCACAAAAACATATTAAAGGTGAGTGAATTATAACAGCACAAACTTTTCTCTAACCGTAGTAGTGCTGCGCGCTATTTGTTTAATCCTTTAAGGTGACATGCTGGCTAACTGACTGACAGGTGCGTGATGCGTGAGGCCAGCAAACGCGATGTAGCTTTCAGTTAAGATGAACACAGGTTCCATAACTATATTTTATTGATAAAGGTCTATGGCTCTGCATACAATGACTTTATCTTGCTGGAGTTTATAGCAGTTTCAATTTACTTTAGGACACATTAACGTCGCAAAATGCACAAAAACGCACTAAATCGCACTTCAGCAGCATTTATTTAAGAGCGCACAAGAAGATCTGCACTTGAGCGTGTAAATTTAAGGGCGTGCAAGACGTTTTGTGCGCAAACAGGAAATCGGCCCGCAAGCAAAGAGATTTGCATGCTCATATTACATGAATGCGATCTCTACTTGTAATACTGCGCTATAGGTAGATGGCAGATCTGTGTAAAAAAAGACCTGCCGCCACAGCTGGAAAAAATCCTAGAGGAAACACATATATATAATAAATTAACCAGACAACCTTGAAGCATACAGTTTCACACAAAATCTGTATTAATTTGGATATATAACAGATCAAACTATTTTTCAATGGATTAAGTGTTTTTCAAAAATGTCACCTAAACAAATTGCTCAGGTTTCAACAAATTTGTATAAATTTCATCTGGTGACATTAATTCACTGTATCATTTAGCAATGATATACAGATTATATATACATATATATATATATATATA
>CAIGQZ010000320.1:15431187-15445471 GCA_903798205.1 Danio tinwini | reverse complement strand
AAAAATAGTGTACATTTCAGTTGGAATTTTAGCCGAAAGCAGGCAATATTGAGAATATTTAAAAATATTGTTAAAAAAATTATACTGATGTAAATGCATAAGAAGTCAAGAAATAGATTCATTCACCATCAACCACTTTTAAATCTCAATATGGACAATGACATTACAATAGGGCTGTGCAATTAATCCAAATTCAGTTTTGATTTTGGCTTCTAACGATTATGAAAAAGCATTAATCGAGATAAAACGATTATTGCATCATATCAGAATCAGAAAGAGCTTTATTGCCAGGTATGTTCACACATACGAGGAATTTGTTTTTGTGACAGAGCTTCTACAGTGCAACAGAATTACAGTGACAAGACACAAAACAGATATTAAATATGTATTTATATACCGTCCCTTTTCCAGTTGTATACATTTGTTGCTCTACAAAGTTCAGTTTCATGTGAAAATTACTAAAAGCATGTACTGTAATGTAACTTTTGCAGCACGGGATGCACATCATTCATTGATGTACATTTGAATCATTCATGTTTTTAAAAGCATGAAAGAGATGCTTATGCTGTTGTGTGTGTGTGTGTGTGCGTTCAGCCTCAGAGAAGAGCAGAGCACACACATCTAAAATCATCTTAATGTGAGCACTTTAATGGTTAAACACGTGCAAATGTGTCATAACGTGGTATTTAGTGATTATTCATATTAACCCTCATTTATGTAATAAACAAACGAGTTAAGAATCAAAAGACATGTGAAAGTGAACCCATAAAGCAGAACCGTACTGCTCCTAAAGTGACAGTGCGCAATATTCCTGCTGCTGACTGTTTTTATCATTATTAATCAAAAAACAAAAGGACAAAATCACTCACTGCTCTTGACTGAGGGACTTTTGTAGCTATAATTTAAGTATTTTTTTCTCACAGTGAAGAAAAGCACAGTTTGTTTCATATTTTTATTTTATTGTATTTATTTTCCTTTCCTTATTTACAGGGAGGAAAAAAACTGTATATATACAGTTGAAGTCAGAATTATTAGCCCTCCTGAATTATTGGCGGCCCTTTATATTTTTCCTCCAATTTCTGTTTAACAGTTTATATATATATTTTTTTTATATATATTTTTATTTTTTAATAGCTCATTTCTAATAACTAATTTCTTTTATCTTTGCTATGATGACAGTACATAATATGTTACTGTATATTTTTCAAAATACAAGCATTTAGCAATTACAAGGCTTAATTAGGTTAATTAGGCAAGTTAGGGTAATTGGACAAGTTATTGTATAACAGTAGTTTCTTCAGCAGACAATCAAGAATATAGCCTATGGGGGCTCATAATATTGATCTTAAAATAGTTTTAAAAAATATTTAAACCTGCTTTTATACTAGCCAATATAAAACAAATAAGACTTTCTTTAGAAATAAAAAATATTATAGGAAATACTGCGAAAAATTCCTTGCTCTGTTAAACATCATTTGGGAAATATTTATTTAAAAAAGAAATTCACAGGAAGGCAAATAATTTTGACTTTAACTGTATATCGTTTTTTGAATAATCGTGATTACAATTATGACCAAAATAATCGTAATTATGATTTGTCCCATAATCAAGCAGCCCTGCATTACAAGAAAATCCCATTTACTTCAACACACACCTATTGGAAGTTGTTGCATATGTATAATGAATTCCTTTTAGATCTACAATATTACCCTCAAAAAAATCTAATATCTGGCTTAAAGAAAATGCCTCCTTTTTTTCTAATAGATACGATTTCAAATATTATTGGACCGTGTCACTTATTGAAAGGCTCATATTACAGCCAAACATTCATCACACTGAGCGCTTGCATCAGCGGGTGAGTGTTTTGGCTGCTAAACCACCAGTGCCTGATCCAGGTCAGTTTGAGGCGCACACATCAAGTCACTAAAGCCTCCATGTGCTGGTCATTTCAGCAAAGCAAAGAGCCACTCCATATTTAATGATCTGCCTGTGTGTTAGTGTGTGTGTGAGTGTGTGTGTCTTCCAGCAGACTCTATTGGTGCCGCTGCTGTTATAGGTAATTTGAACACATTGAGTTTGTGGGTCTGTGTGCGTCTGCGTGTTGCCTAGAGACGAGTGGCAGTATTTGAGATAGTATCTAGCTAACATCTCAGCGGCGGGTATACTGAGGTCAAGATGACTGCGGACATTATGGCTTAAAAAAATGCAACAAACACCCAGGGAGAAACACCCAGCATAAATGAGCACATCTACTTTCACAATTAATATTTTTACCTATTTGTAACTGAATATTGACTTTTTTTGTAATGCATTAGTAATACATTCTAATTTAAATGTGCTACAAAACAATTACTAGAATGCAAAGCTTTTATCTTTAAATATATCACAATATTAATGTCTAAATTTGTTGTATGGCATTAAGAGATGGAAAGAAATAGTTGTTTCATTTGATTGATGATCTGATGGTCACAATACTCTACTAATAATACTGCTATTTCATCCCCAACTCCTTTTAGTACACTGTTTTAAAAGTAGAAACTAGCGTTTAATAACAATAAATGATTTATGAATAAATTAAGGTTAGGGTAATAATTATGGATCATGATGAATAGATACGGTGTAATTCAGGATTTAAATATGTACTCATAAGTTGTTTGGATTTATTTGAATTTTTTTTGTTCTGCCAACATTTTCACATGCCCTCTGTAATTAGAAATATAATAAAAAATTTTATAGAGTTGTTTTATTGCATTTAGATGCTATATTTTCACATTTTCAACCCATAACATTTACATTTAAAATTTAACATGGATTATAAGTATATAAAAATAACATGAACAATATATTGACGGTTTCTGCAGGATTCCCCAAGTCAAATTTAAGACCTTTTAAGACCATAAAGATTGAAATTTCAGATTTATATAGGGCTAGACACTCTGGATTTTTTAATGGCCCAGCAAAAAAAAAAATTAATTAGTCATTTCTTAGCCACATATTTTAAATGTGTCAAAACAAGCCTTAGTTGTATACATACATTATTGTTCAACATAACTTAAACTCTTTAAAAAATAAATGTTTGCACAACGGACTGCAGTTATAATATTAGTTGAGTAGTTTTGTTAAAAAGTTTAAGATGTGTTGTTGGTGATTGGATGCGTTTTGGATCGATTGGGTATAGCTTTACATTAACAAAGGAAAATTAAGACCCTTTTAAAATGATTTAAGACCTACAAGACAATATTTAAGTGAATTTTAAGTCCTAAAATGTGTTTTTGAAATTGAAAACTTTTTAAGACCCTGCGGATACGCCTCATTGTTATCTAGATATGGGTATTGGCAATGACATAAAAAATATCAATTGTATGTCAGTGAAAATGTGTTGTGTATGTGAATTATTTTAATATAAATCTAGAATCCATTAAGCCAAAAAAGCCCCCCCAAAATATTTATATAATAGTAATTTTAAGTTGTATTTTGTAATATAAATTTACTTTAGACCTGAAATTTCAATACAAAAACTATTATTATAAATATAACATTACATAATAATAAGAATAATAAATAAATAAAATATTTATTATTTAAAAATTTTAACTCAAATGTTAAATTTATTACTTATAAAAATACTATACTACATAGTGTTTTATGCAGTTTTTTTAGATATAAATGTTCAAACTCACAAACTGAAAATTTAGAATTTTATATTTAAAATATTAAATATTTACAAATGTTATTACTTACAGTAAGTGCTAAATCTTTTCACTGTTAGCTTTGAAAAAATGTACATGAATAAATATAAAATATTCTCTAATTATTTTATATTTATTCCTGTATTTTTTTTTTACAAATTCAGACTTAAACTCTGCAGTCAAAGGTAAATCTCATGTATGTAAAATACATATATAATTTTTTTACATATCTATTATATAGGCCTGTCACAATAATCAATATATCGACTTATCTCAGAACACAAGGACATGATCTCAATCCTTTTTGGTGATACAATATATATCGCCCATACATAAAAACCAATTCTAGCTACATTTTAGCTGAGGATATGAGTTTTAGCATTCTGAATCTAATGCCTAATTATTAAACTGTTAAAATGACTGTAATTAAATAAAATATTATTAAGAATAAAATATTATGTGTTCTTGGGAAGAGTGTACCTGCATTATGATGCTATTATAGTCATTCTGACATTAAATAATGAGTGGCGTAAAATGGTCTTAAAATGACAATAATATAATTGATTGCATTATATTTTGGTGCAATATATCCTACAAAAAAAAAAAATATATATATATATATATTATGATAGGGGTTATGTCATATAAAATAAAATATTGTATATAAAATAATAAAATAGCCTGAAAGTCTAACAATAATTGGACATGGAGTTTTTACGAGTACACTCTCGGAAATAAAGGTACGCGAGCTGTCACTGGGGTGGTACCTTTTCAAAAGGTACAAATTTGTACATAAAAGGTCCATATTAATACCTCAAGGGTACATATTAGTACCTACAAAGTACAAAAGTACTTCTGAGAGTGTAGAGTTTAGATCAATGACTGTATAAATTAGATTAGTCTTGCCTTCATCTGTCATGGACCAGATCAAGTGCTGAAATTTTAAATGCTATTTATCTAATCTATCATCCATTTACGTGTTTGTGAGCAGAAACACAGTTACATTGTGATCAAATGTACATCATTTCACAATGACAGCAACATGAAGCAACAGGTCACCATCATCAAACCCCTCCTACATTAAATAACATCATCAGCACAGCAGCTCATCACCAACATACCCTTCAAAAAATGCATTTCCGCTCATTTAAAGCTCTTCTTTTGGTTTCCAGCGTATCACAGTGTGCGTGTGTGGGTTTGTTTTCAGTGCATTGCGACAGTTCTCTTTCACAGCTGTTACTTCAGGCCAGTTTATTGGGACAATCAATATTTCCAGCTTCAATCTAAATGTTCTGCTTTAATTATTAGTGCATAATAGAACATTTTAATTGACATTTTGTAAAAAAAAATCTAAGACAACCTTTTTAGTAGTATAATTATGTGTGTATTCATTAGATAATATGATTTAGCCTACATGTAAATGATACTATACAGTCAGAAAAAAAAAACAGTATTGCAAAACAAAGCATTGTTTTGTCATGACTAACTGGCTAAAATCACATCCTGTTGCTTCCTTACAGAGATAATAATTAATACTTAGATTTTTGTGTAAAATTCAGAGAAAACCTTGTCAGTGTAATATTTAAGCATTTAAATTGTTTTGTTTTTACAATTCTCATCTCTTCACAGCTGTGACTGTGTGCCAGTTTATTGGGACAATCAATAGGCTTATCCAGTTCAAATATTCATCTTTAATTAATAGTGTATTATAATGTACTCGTGAAAAGCTGGAATGTTGACCACTTCGACAGGTTTAAAGTTATGAAATATTAAAAAAAAACAATAAATGCCCTAAAGTAACTGGTTGACTAATGGGTTGCCATCAAAAGACCAACAATACCTCACAAACTTTCCGTTACCGTTTTGATGATAGTAACAACAGTGTAACACTCTTTCAGCTACCGTGTAACACAGTTGTAACAAAGAAACAGCGCAGTTAAGGCCTCTTATTTATGTTTAATTGTTTCTTACCAAGCAGCAGGAGTTTGACCTCTCTGGCCGCTTTCTCTCCATCATCTCTCAGGTTTCTGTCGATCATTTTACTCCTCTCCACCGCCGCTTTATCCTCCGTGCTTAACGTACAGCCCATCCTTCACGACGATCCGAACCGTTCAATGAAACGCACAGTATTCAACATGCACCAGCTCCCTCTCCGGAAAACCACACGCCCTTCTTTGAGAAAAAAAAGCAACAGCCGAGCGCTAAAGAGGGTCTTGAAAACCAAAAGACGGAGCTTAACGTCCGGCCCTTGCTTTGTTTGATTAAAAACCAGTCCTTTAGCCGCCTTTTTTTAACCGTAAATCCCGTTTATGGGATGAAAAAAGGATCCGTGAAAACGTTGCGATCCGTTCGCCAGCTTCAGTGTCCACGGGCTCGCGCGGCTTCCTGTTCTCGTGCATGAGCAGGCAGGCGCGTTCGCGATGAAAGGCGGGGGCGCGCGCTCAGCATCATCGACTCTAGGACATGAATGATGCAGGGCGACGTGGCTTGTCTGTGTGTAGCCTACACTGTGAATAAGCGATGCTTTATTTAAACTGGTTTATCCTTCTCTTGATAAAAATATTTAGTAATTATATTAACTTCATTTGAATTAACTTTAAAAGGCTGAATGTAGAAAGTTAAAGGATTATTTCAGTTGCAAGATCGAAATTCTCTGATAAATTATTCTCCTCATTCTTGTCATCCAAGATGTTAATTTCTTTCTTTCTGAGGAAAAAAACAGGATTTTTAGCTATATGGTGAATTTTATCTTTAAACTTCCAAACTGAGGCTGCGCAGTGGGTAGCGCTGTCGCCTTACAGCAAGAAGGTCTCTGGTTCAAGCCTTTGCTAGGTCAGTTGGCATTTCTGTGTGGAGTTTGCATGTTTTCCCCTTGTTCGCTAAAAGACATGCGCTATAGGTGAATTGGGTAAACTAAATTGTCTGTAGTGATGGGTTGCAGCTGGAAGGGCATCTTCTGCGTAAAACATATGCTGGACAAGTTGGCGATTTGTTGTGCTGTGGTGACCCAGATTAATAAAGGAATTAAGTCAAAAAGAAAATGAATGAATGAATAATTGAATAAATGAATGAATGAATAGTATCTGGATGCAGCCTTTATGATGCAAGCTGAGATTGCATCTCTCAACAATGCAATGTCAGACACAAGTATAGGTATAGGAATGGTTAGTTTTAACAAGCTTAAAGCCCAGATTTAGACCCAAACAAACTTTTTTTTTAAATAAATGATTTTATATGACTATTGTTTATATAGGTTGTGATTATTTAAAGCCCATTGATAATGTATTGAAACCCTTTGATGATGTATTTTATGTATTATTCTTCAAACTTACTTATAAAAAAAAATTGGAACAAACTAACATTTTAAGAATTGTTTTATTGATTGACATCTCATTTACAGAGTCATGTGCTTAATCCTAGCCAACAGTATCACAATGTAAGAAACTTTAAAACCTGGATCGAATTTTAGTTCAAAAACCTGTCATACACAGTATCTTTTAAACAAAGTTATTTATATTTTATTTAAAATTTATTCACTCTCTGGTTGTGCATATCTGTGTTTTTGTGGTAAAATCTGTAATAATTTTTACACAGTAATTATTTAGTAATTAGTAACTTTTATGTTAATAATTTAAAAAAGCAATTTTTTTTAAAGATTTGCTTTTGATTTGTCAAGTGACCCAGACGTTGTAGTCTGGTGATTTATAACTAATGTATATTTATAAAACTAATTAGTGTACTATATAAGGGTGACATTGTGACTTAGTGGTTAGCACGATCGCTTCACAGCAAGAAGGTTGCTGGTTTGACCCTGGCTGGGTCAGTTGGCATTTCTGTGCTGAGTTTGCATGTTCTCCCTGTGTTGGCGTGGGTTTCTTCCGGGTGCTCCGGTTTGTCCCACAGTCCAAACACATGTGCTATAGATAAATTGAATAAACCAAATTGTCCGTAGTGTATGTGTGTGAATGGGTGTTAATGGATGTTTCCCAGTTCTGGGTTACAGAAGGATTCGCTGTGTAAAACGTATGCTGATAAGTTGGCAGTTCATTCCGCTGTGGCAATCCAAGATGAATAAAGGGACTAAGCCGAAAGAAAATAAATGAATGAATGGTGTATATGCACATATATGGGTCCTTGTGATGTCATATATGCCCCTTTCATCCAAACAAGTCATTTTTAAAGCTTGATTAAATAAATACATTGCTTATATCAAAACATTTTTAGGCTTTAAAACTTTGGATTTTTATTTGTAGCAAAAAGTCACATATGTCAGAAGATGCAAATTTGAGATCTTTTGTCATGACTCACTTTGTACAGTGATGTACTTCTGTTGCAGAGAGCTCGGGTTTGAGTCAAGTGAAGCACAGGTTCACAAAAATCACAAAAGAGATAAAAGCAATGTCAAATCAAGGTAATACTGTGTAGTTGTAGCATACTTTTACGTTTGCTTTTGAAAGCACTATTGGTTGGGTTTAGATCAGTGTTTGCTGGTAATCTAAACAACAATACCCATCTTCATCTGGATGTGTATCAGAAACGTATAAAAAAATGTACCCCAAATGATGTATTTCAGATTTGCAAAAAAATTGGACAGCACCCTCTAGTGGATTTATTGTCTGAAATGTGCAATAAAATGTACCTGCAATGTATTTTAGGTTTTGCAAAAAATGTAGGCTGAGGCATGTATTTTTTAATGAGCCTGAGTTGTGATTTTGACATGCTAAAAGGCAATTTATGCCCAAATTCACCATTGCTGAGCAATTTATCCTTTAACTTGCATTATACCAAAGACAATTCTGTTCTACTACTAAAATGTAACCACTCCTGTTAACCTGCACACGTGAGCTAATCATATCTTTAGCTCCACTGAGACTCTAAAATATTCAAAGCACTTTTACCTGAATAACCGAATATTAGCAAAACAGATCTGGCAATTGATCCATTGTGTGTTTGTTTTCTGGCAGGCATCAAAGCTTTCTATTTACAGTGTGGTTTTGTTGTGTTAAAAAAATGTATAGGCAATCACAAATGAACCTGTTTTTTTAACTATTCACAAATCATCTAGTTATAACAAGCAGTGTAGACAGTGTAGTGGTTGTGTAATACAGAGAACTTCAGCGATAACTCAACTTTGCGAGATTGCAGTCAACTAAAACAAATGGCAATTTGTCAGTTCCTTTTGCATGCTTTCGAGGCTATAATTTGTGCAGTGACTGTCATTGTGAAAACCATTATTCCATTGATCATCACTTGCCGTTTTGTAGAGTTTATTACAGTTTTACTTGTGTTAACTGAGTAAAAGTGGATTAGGTAGAGCTGGGGAGTCTATAGCATATTTATGGATTTGCATTTAATGAAGTAGGTGTGTAAAGTTACCACAAGCTATTTTAAGACATGATGAGATTATGATGAAATATTTTGGTTATCAAACATTAGTTTTAATTCATTTGTAATTGCAGGAAGACTTTTAAGATAAACCGTTTTGAACAATGTATAAAATTAATATGATACAATCTAGTTGTACATCTCCTAATCATGAATTTGCAATGTATTATATATTTTACCCCCTTATACATAGCTCGAATAGTCAAACATGTTCATATCACCTTTATATGATACGTATATTTTGGTAAATATATTTCTATCCATAGATATGTAAATCTAATTGATATGTAAGCTCATAAAATCTGTGTGTTTTTGTTTTATAGGGTGAACATTTTTCAAAACAAATGTTCCACAATCAGACCTCAAGATTTGCTTTGGGAAACTGAAGAAGAGTGACAGTCAGCAAACTGATGAAGGTAACATAATCTAAACATGGCAACTAAATCAACAACAACAGTGTAAATAAAAGCGGCAAATAGTTAAACAATGCAGTTCTATTAATTATTTATGCTCCAGTGCATGCTGGGAAAAAAGCGAGTGGGAATGAATCACTAAACCCTTTTTGTAGGCCTTTTCGAGTGCATTGAAACAAACCTGCTCTTCTTTAAAAATCAGTGTGGCTGCTTGTACTGTATAATAACTACAGTTATTGAATATTAAAAAAAAACTTAAGTTAAAAAATGTTAATTTAAAAACATCATATGAAACTCCTTTCTACAGTCCACATCACCATAGAAGTGAAGTATATTTTTATGATCTAAGAATTGTTCTATAATTACATTTGGCTTCTGACTTGACTCTTAAAAACACATTTATTAGTATCAATTATTTTCTATGCAGACATTTGATATTATCTGACATTTGCGATTTCGAATAGTGATAAATGGTTAACTGTGTAGGTCTATTTCAATATAAATCTATAACATTACTCACCCTGACTTTGTCTTTGAATTTATGGTAGCACTTTATAATAAGGATTCATCTGTTAGCAAAACTACTTGGTGTTTATAAATGAGCAGTACTTCTAGCATTAAACATTTTAAGTTTACCATTAAGTTTAAATACATTGCTCATTATTAGTACATGTTGCTTAATACATTTATGTTGACAAAGGAGATCTTATTGTAAAGTGTTTCTGAACATATGCATGCATTTATTCATTATTTCTAAAATACTGTATGAGTTAACAATAACACATTTGGGACTCATTTCAGAATTGTAGAGACATTTCACACATTGCATAATATACAAATGAAAAATGTACACTAAACTGAAACTATTAACTGATTCTGTTACTAATTGTTTAACTTACTATTAAACAACAATAAAACAATACCACTTTTACACCACTTTTACACCATTTTGTGCTTTAGCTTAAGATGCTGACCTCAAACCAGACAGAATTTTATGTATTTTCATCAAATTATTGTTTCTAAAAATTAATGAGAGATTCTGTTAAATTTCACAATAACAGAGTTGACAAATAATAATATACGATTGGTGTATCCTAAACATATTGCACAAATTAATCAGAGAAGGATAAGAACATGCCTCAGATCCTTTCTACCAGAGGAAGTGATATCACTTGAAGCAAGTCCTATTTCTATCTGTGGTTTACAGATTGTTATGCTTTTTACAACCAAGAAAACAGAGTTGACCAAAACGTAAAAATAGACACAAAATGTCATTTTATCATTGAAATAACAGAAAACACAGATGTTAGAAGGGCAAACACACAAAAAGATGCACATTTAAATGAATTATTTCATGATAATTGAAGCTCAATTTAGGTTTCAGAAAGCAGATAACATCTGTACACTGCAAAAAATGCTGTTTTCTACACAATCGATTTGTTTTGCAATAACATGAAGGAATTAAGTTAACTTATTAGATTTTACAAATTTAAGTGGGTTGAACGCAAATCAAAAAATCCCTCAAGAATTATGTTGTATCAGCTCATTTTAAATGAGTAGTTCAAACAAACATCAAACGTCATTTTTTAGGAGTCTTTAAATTTTGTATTTACAAGACAAAATGTCTCAAAGTATACATACAAACATTATTTTTAGATAACTTGATATGAGTTATTATTTTATTACTGTTATTTTGTTTATTTATGTATAATTTGTAATTATTTCTAAACTGTAACATCAACTTTCTATATAAGAGATGCAAAATGTAGACATCAATTAAATCATCCATGCAGGCGTGTGTGTATACAAGTTTATTTATACATGAATGATTCTAGAATTGTTCCAATATATGTATAGTTTTTTTTTTTCTTTAAGATCATTTGTTAGATCATTCAAATTCTTTTAAGAATGTTTAACAAACATTAACTGAAAGTTTGTATGTCCATTAAGCAAACAACAACAACAATGTTTTTTTTCTATGACATTGTTAGAAAAGGTTTATCATAAAGGTTGTTGCTCTGTTTTATGATCTCAGTGTGCAGTTGTGTTGTGTCAGGTTGATGTGTTTGTCCAAGATTCATCCCAGATGCCTGGGTCACCGCAGACCATGTGTTTGAAGGTCAGATGAGCTGTGACTGTAACACCAACACTGCTGAAAAACCTGCAAAGCTTGCAGAAACAGCCGCAAAATTCATTACACTCGCACTCCTCAGCCAAAGGTCAGGCTTTCAGTATGCTGGCTGACTGTGAAGTTAAAGTAGATAAATTAGGCAATGACCTCAGACCTTACAGTTGTTTGAGGTGACTGGATAAAATGTCAGCTTTGAGTGAGCATTTGCATTGGATCTCGAAGGGTTACAACAGTTTAACCACACATTTGCATGCTACACAAGAATATTACAGCTCGTATGCAAAGTGCTACATGTGAATGTCTGATGTTCAGTAAGAATCTCAGCCAAAAGAGTATAATAGTAATAATAATAGGGTGGCACTGTGGCTTAGTGGTTAGCACTGTCACCTCACAGCAAGAAGGTCACTGGTTCGAGTCCCGACTGGGCCAGTTGGCATTTCTGTGTGGAGTTTGCATGTTCTCCCCATGTTCTGTTCCGGTTTCCCCCACAGTCCAAAGACATGAGCTATAGGTGAATTGAATAAACTAAATAGTCCATAGTTTATGAGAGTGTGTGAATGAGCATGTATGAGTGTTCATTCCATGTGGCGACCTCTGAAATAGAGACTAAGCCACAGAAAAATGAATGAATAAATAATAATAATAATATCCATACAATTTATTTATATACAGTTTGACCATAATATACACACACATAGATATGCAAATACTACAGAATACAATGAAAAAAAAGAAACAAAAAAAAAAACATAAATATGTAAGTTTATGAAAAAATTATTTTATAAGTAGTATATTATAGTATAATAATAGTTTAAAATTATTATTAATAAAAATAATAGTTTAATAATAGTTAAATATTATAGTACTATTATAGTATACTAATAGTTAAAACATTTGTTTCAATAATATGATATAAAAGTTAATGTTTTCATCACACTATTTATCTCAAAATCTGTGTATCATAAAAATAAATGGCTAATTGGCTCTATTTGTCTATAATGGTTTGTATTGTAGTACAGAAATATTGGAACATGTCAAAATAAGGTTTAATGAGTTAAAAGTACAAGAGATAAATGCTTAAAAACTGACAAAGACAATATTTGTATTACAAATGTTAAAATTATTGGCTAGAGTTCAGCTTGGAAGGTATTATATCACAAAAATACAGAAGTAAACAATAATTATGCTTTGCCCAAACACATAACTATGAATCATATGTCATGAATCATGCAAGAAACTGTGAATTTTCAATATGTATAACTCGATGTAACAGTGGTCACCAGAATTGTTACATTTAATCTGTACACAAAATTACTGGAGACAGACAGTCGTTGAGATTTAACCACATATTCTGTATAAAATTAGAATAATTTTTGACTACCAAAAAAAATTTGTCATAGTCACTTCTGTACAAGTAAAACTTCGCTGTATAACTTAACTGAACACACATCATTAAACACTGCCCTCTAGTGTCCGCTAGACGAACTGCAAACTTGTTTTAACCACCTCTAAACCAATAGCCATATAATGTAAAACAAACAAAAATCTTTATCCAAACCTCTGCAAATATAATAGAGAAAAGATTAATTAATTATTTTTAGAATTTGATTTATATGTGTTATTTTGTTTTATTACATCCAGAGTAGTGGATTTAAATGAAACTATTAAGTATCATAAATTACTTAACAAGCATAATACATTTCCAACCACATTTATTAAAGTTATGTCTTAATCCAATCTGACATCAGTGTCTTGTCCACGACACACACACACACACACACACACACACACACACACACACACACACAGTCTGCTATTGGACTCCTTAAAACCGCTGAACACTAGAGGACAGTACAAGCTAAAACATTAATACTCAACATTACTACAACCCTGAAATATAACACACGCATGCATGCACACACATACACATGCACAAACACACATTAGACATATGTTTGAAAGAGGATTTCAATATGAGATTTAAGAGTTAAGTGTATTCCCTTAATGCACAGCAGTAATAGCCAATAAAAACAACCCTTGCACTTTTTTATTGGTTTATTAGTTGATATGTCAATTATCTGAGCTATGTTTATACTGATATTTTAAACGTCAGAGTAAGGTAAGTATTATCATCAAGTGTCTACACAATCTAGGATATCATAACACAATACATCATAGTACATAAAAATCATGCCACACACAATGTGAGACCAGCTGACTTCATAATACTTTACTGCTATTTAAATATTGTACTGACTGTGGTATAAAATACTTTATCCTGTTTATGATACCTGAGGCAAGCAATTCGAATGCAGAGCTGAGAAGATGTTTTGAATGCACCATATTCTTCCTGCTTTGCTTATCATTCTCTCTGTATCATTCTGTTGTTGTATGTTACTACAACATGCTTATCATGTTCATTGCTCAATGGTTAGATTTTTTATTTCTCGCCTTCACTGCATATTGTATTCTGTTTTGTATATATATTTTTTTACATAAGTGTCTGGAGTGCTTGGTTTTGATTGGTCAATTAGAACCCTCAGGGATCAGGTATTCTATTCTATTCTATTCTATTCTATGTTCTTGTTTTTCATAAATAACCGTAAATGACTGATTCTAATTTGTCAGTTGCACTCAGTGATCTGCTATTCTATTCTATTCTATTC
>CAIGQZ010000320.1:15390824-15410958 GCA_903798205.1 Danio tinwini | reverse complement strand
CTGCCACGTTCAGCAGATCGTCTTGACCATGTCTTCATGCCTAAATAAATTGAGTTGCTGCCATGTGATTGGCTGATTGGCTGAAATTTGCGTTAATGAGCAGTTGGACAGGTGTACCTAAAAAGTGGCCAGTGAGTGTATGTTACATTATTCCAAAGTAAAAACATATGATATGATATCAGAAAATTTGCACATACATTGTATGACAACTTGTCTTTATTTTTTTACTTTTTTTAAATTGTAACCCACACCTTCACAATACAGGAGTTTTGTATTTACTGTTTAAAATCTCTTGCTATTTGATGATAGCAAAGAGTTGATGATATTTCACACTGATAGTGAGCTTCACTTATATTGAGGATCACTGTTTGTGTTTCACATTGTGCCACTTTGGACAAGTTTGTCTAACCTCTTTTCTGCGATCGTTGTCTCTCTGAATAAGCCATTTAACCGAGGCCTGGGGAGATTTCGGCTGACACTCCAGGAAGGTGGTGTTGTTTTTGACTCCATACTGAGTCATTTCAACTGCGTTCCTGTAGGCTGAAACAAGACATCAAGCATTAGCCAGCCTTCTCACACACTTTGCGCATACAAATCAAACCCTGTGCTCACACTCTAACAACTGCAGATGAGTTCACGGAGTATACACTAAAATATAAGTCATGTAATTGGATAAGAGATCTGTACACTGGCCAATGATATCATACATTCAGCATCTGTCCTGACAATATGCTACTTTTGTTTTGCAGCTGGGAAAATGCTTCCACTGCTCGTTAAGATTGATATTTAATAAATCGCATGCATCCAAGTGTTGAACTGAGTCATCTGAATCACTGACAGTATCGGTGCCAATTGTATTCAAATTAGCAGGTGTTCTGGTCCCGTGACAGATTCGTCTTTCGCAAGGGCGGAGAAAATGATACAAACATGTGAGACAGAAGGAGAGAGAGAGAGATGTGTGAGGCTACCTCTTAATTTGCATTGGTTAGGCACTGCAAGTGTGTACATCAGTGGGCAAGTATACTGTATATGTATAGTATATAAACACATGTATGCTTCTAAAAGTCTCATGGTAGTATTGAAAAAACTGCACCAGGATCATAAATTGACTTTGTTGTGTTAGCGGTTTAGCATTAGCATTGGCTGCACACATGTCGGAATTAACATAATTGACTTGGATTTTCTACTCGGAGCAGTTTGAAATTGTTAGTTTCTATGGCAACATTCTAAACGCCAAAATGTATCCATTTGTAGATATGTTGTTGATGAGCAAAATACTTAGTCACTAGATTGATTCACGTCTAGTCTTGGAAACAGTTTAAATATTTGTTCTAAACCAGACGTGACTTTCTAGCAACAAGCTTATATTTAGAAAGGAAACAGGAAATTAGGAACTGACAAATGTGTAGCGTTACATTGCTTAATTATAAACATTTTAGGAACTCAACCAAATAAGTTGTTCAGTTTAATTCCTGTTCAAATTAAAATGTGGAAGAACAATGGTGTAATTATTCTTTACAAATAAAGTTTATTATTGTTATTATTATTATTATTATTATTATTATTATTATTATTATTATTATCATCATTATTATTTTTCATTCATTCATTCATTTTCTTTTTGGCTTAATCCCTTTATTAATCAGTGGTTGTGACAGCGGAATAAACCGCTAACTTATCCAGCATATGCTTTACACAGCGGATGCCTTTCCAGCTGCAACCCATTACTGGGAAACACCCATACAATCTCATTCACACACATACACTATGGACAATTTAGCTTACCCAATTCTCTTATAGTGCATGTCTTTGGACTGTGGGCGAAACCGGAGCACCCGGAGGAAACCCACGTGAACATGGGGAGAACATGCAAATTCCACACAGAAATGCCAACTGACCCAGCCAGGGCTCGAACCAGCGACCTTCTTGCTGTGAGGCGACAACTCTACCCACTGCGCCACCCTATCATTAATATTACTATTATTGTTATTATTATTATTTTGAAAAGTATATTTTGCTGCACAATATCAGTGTATTTCAGTCTTAATAAATGTTATCAAGTTATCATCTTATTTAAAAAGGCTAACATTAAATGTAATTAAAATCATGACTATTGCTTGAGCCTGTTTAAACCTGCCTGATTTTTGTCAAACGGTGGAGTTGGTACAAAGTTTTATGGAAGTGGCCGCCTCGTAATTCTCTATGCAATAAAATCGCTGTGTACCTGAGTGCTTTTAAAACCATTCATCACAATAGTGGAAGAGTGGCTAATACTTTACAATTGTAAAGTTGCAAAAGCAAGTAAAAAAATATATATGCAAAACATGCCAAAACAAATATTGGACTTCTTCAAAAGGCTTTATCCGGCTGATGACGCTTGCATGCACATTAAGGATGATCTCATAAAACTGAAAGTTACCAAGCTTATAAAGACACCCTTCACAAAACTATAATAAATACATAATAAATGTAAATATAAATCAAAGTAGTCACATTTACATCTACATGAAACAAAGTTGCAACTGCAAAGTTAAAATAAAACCACTTTCTCAAAACCACTTGCAGAAATTTTCCCTTCTTGTCTCAACACATAACTTTGTGATTTTTATTTGCTTAGCCCGAGTGTTGACGTGCAGGTAGTTTTTACCTTTCAGATTGAACCCTCTGCACTGAGTCAGTGGATTTCCATGCATAATATCCTGCCTTCTGCTTCTCCTGCAATAACATTTACACAGGATTAATACATGTTTTTTCGTATATACATTCTTTCCTTTAACTCTTACTTTGTCTCACTTTTTATATTCATCACTTCCTAAATGTTTGAACACTTTTATTTTTATAAAAAACACACTGTGTCATGAAAGTCACATTTTAGCTTCATTCATCTCAATTAACACAATTTAGCTGTCAGAAGTGCAGTGGAGTGAAATGTCTGTCTTTTCCATTTCATTACTCTTGTGTGATGGGTGTGCCTTCTGTCAATATTTTCCCTACCCAACACATCTGGAGTTACATCAAGAGACACTGTTTGGCTAAGGTATCAGATTAGTTTTTAACATGCCCCGCTCTGAAATAATCCTCAGTGTAAACATTCATGAATATGTAATGTGTGGGTTGCTCTGTTCGATTGACAGGCTGTACTGTATGGGTGATTCTAGCTGATTTCTGAAATGTTCCCACACAGTTGCCACTAGGGATACACAGAAATCAAAATTCTAGGTTAAACTGAAAACTCTTTGTAATTAATATTTATTATTTGTTGAAATAATTTAAAGTCTAAACTTTTTAAATGTAACTCAATGACTTAAAAACAAAAGCCAATAAAATAACCACATTTTATTGACAGTTAAATTTGATTTATTTGAGTTCAGAGACATGATTTTATTAGCTTTGCCATTACAGCATTGTAGCACAATTGCAAGCAGCACAAACAGGTAGGGCTGTTTGATTATAGAAAAAATCATAATCAGTTATAAATGATTGTTATTATGATTTTGACCAAAAAAAACAGAATCATCTAAATCATCATAAAAATTATGAATAACTACGGCTTTATTTGAATATTTACTAAGCATCACATTTTTGCATGTATTTGTATTTTACATGATTTGAAATTGGGCTTTGTGTTGGAAAGTGACATGGAGGAACAAAAGTAGGCGGGATATGATGCAATAATCACTTTACCTTATGTTTTTTATTAATTTAATTGTTGAAAATTGATATTCACTATACAAAAACATTGTTTGGCCTGTGTGTTTCCTCATATATGTATTCCTGTCTAAACAGAAGGTCATAGTTGAACAAGTTCCTGTTGTTGTGCACCCACGTCAATGTCGCTTTAAGGCAAGTCTTTTTTTTTTTTGCCAAGCTTATGATTACATTACAAATTTGGAATCACCAATAATATTAAACAACAAATGTCTTATAAGGGTCGTTTCTAAATGTTTAAATCAGCATTTTTTAGGTTGCTAATGCGCATTCGCACTCGAAAAGAATAAAAACACGACCCCAACCTCATTTATGACCGCGTTACACATTTACACATTACCATCCTCTGAATAATACTTCGGCTGATCGCACTGGTCTTCAGAAGTAATTCACAACTTGGTCTTGATGGCAAATCTTCAGAAATGAAGGCGACTCTTGTTTACCAGATTGTGGGCGTGTTGCTGACATGTGCGTTTGACAGGATGGACTGTACCTCGTATCTGTTTTGTACAGAAACAAATGACTTGTTTTGAAGTGTAGTGGGTTCGTTTAAAAGTATAAATTTCAAGCATTATGTGGATATATTTCTTATGTCTGTGAAGCAGGTATTAGTTAAGATTCCAGTGCGTTTGTTGACCACCAAAATCTGTCGTAAAAACACACATGTGGTCCGAGCATTTCCCCAGAAGAATCTATAGCAATCAATGATTGGCTCCTGTACTAGCAGGCAGCACTTCATTCGCCATATTGACCGTTATACTTTTCCCCATTCAAAAATATACAAGTGACACGTCTTGTGCATTCTATAGTCTTTGACCAACTGCACTAAAAAATGGTCAAATATCTATGAAAATTATATATTTACAAAGAAGTTGCTTATATGAACTCATAAGGGTGCCAATAATTGTCCCACATATATAAAATATATTTGTTTTCTGATAAAACTGTGCTGTTTTTGAAATAAAGGTATAACATTTTATAGCCTTTTTGCTTGTATTTACCTAGTGTGCCAAAACTAGTGGAGAGAGAGAGCACTTTATAATATAAATAGCTGCTAAATTTTATCATCTGAAATCTTTGGCCAGAGCTCTTTAAAGTGTAATAGTAACAAAACAAATGTAATAATAAAATGTAGGGGTTTGGGGTTTGTTCAAATCCCACAAATAATTTTTCAGCCCAGACTATGTGTCACTGCATTATGACCAAATAAACCATCATTTAGTTTTACCCACTGCTACGGCAATTTATGCCACCCTGAGGGTTGGTCTGTGTGTGTGTGTGTGTGTACCTCTTGCCAGTGGGATAGAATCGGGAACAGCTGAGACCATCCCAGGCGCAGTATGGGTCCCGTGCTAAACAGCAGTCCGCACAGGCAGAGCCGTATGCATTGCAGCGGTGTAAAGACACCTGGGAAATCCCATGCTCAGAGCTAACATACAGCTGTTGCTGAAACACAAACACACCACATATCACAAAAGCTGTTCATTTAACCCATGGGACTGGAGACAAGATAATTACCCAGAATTAAAGCAACACCATTTCCCCCGCCACAATTTATCACCACCCCCACTTACTATATGTGGCGCCTAGACACAAAATGCAACTAGATAAAGGAGTAAATGTAGAGTAGTTACCTTTTTAGAGGAGATTCTTAGGTTGGTGATAGAAGATTGTGTCTGTGAATAGAAATATGTAGAGAATTTTTTGTCAGGATATTTATTGAAGTGTAAAAAACACACAGTTCATCCATACAGTGTTTTTTGTCCATTTTAATGTAGTGTGTTAATGTTAAATTTAAGGCTGCACAGTATATATAGTTTCAGCATCGATATCGCAATGTGCACATCTGCAATAGGCTGTGTCTGTGAATGTTGAGTCTGAATTATAGTTGAACGGGAGCCTCAAAATTGCATTTAGTTACTGTATTCATACAGAAAAACACATGTTTTTCTAACTTAGAATTGTTGTCTTATTTCTAGTCCAAATATATCTACATTTTAAATTGAAAACAAGATTATTTAACTTACCTGACTGGCAGATAATTTTGCTTGTTTTAAGGAAAAACTCATAATTTAGATTTCTTCTCAAGTTGACAACAAATCAATATTTTTACTTGACTAAGAATTTTTATATTTGGACTAGAAACAAGACCATTTAAAGTAAGAAAAGCATTTATTGCATTGTGATTATTCAATTTCTGTACCAGAATACTCTTAGACTTCCAGAAAACCTTCAAATAGTGATATCTTGTGAAACTGTATTCATATCACAATATTTATTGAAGAAATAATTAAATATAACAATATCAGATTTTTCCAATATCGTAAATATAAATATCTTAGTAAAATGTAAGAATGTATTCTTGAAATAAATATTTTAGATAAGGTCAAGTCAGTTTAATCACTGATCCCTTTTGACCTTATATTGTTTAATGCGGAAGTGCGCTCTTTTTTTCAGATTCAGTTTCCTATTAGAGAAATGACTAGGAATAATAAACAGCAGAAAACGGTCAAACTGCTTGCTCTACAAACAGGTGTGTTCATGACTATACAGACAAAGCAGAATCATATAATAAGAAAATGTCAGTTTGCAACATGAAGCAGCATAACAAGCTGTTTTTAACGTCTAAAAATCAATAGAATTGAATGATACTGTAAGTCTCGAACCAAACAGATTTCAATGGCTGCGCTCGCTCGTATGTGAAGAATAAGGTCAACAGACCTTCTATAAGAGTTTGTTTACAAAAATGTACCAAAAACTTAAATATTTTTTTCAGTTGTGTGAATTATTTTTTTTTATCCCTATTCATAGATGCACGATAAATAAAAGTACGGCATGCTAGGCCAGTAGTTGGCAATGTTGCTTTTGTAGAGAAACATTATACGTCAATGTACATTTAGCCCTGTAGTTTAATTTGTCAAGCACTTATGACTATAAACTGAACATGTAATGCACATTGTCACAATTTTTATAAAATACCTAAAAATGTATTTTTCATCCCCCTCAAATGTAGGACTCTATAAAATCCATTTTGTTTTCCCCAAATTGCAGTTATTTTTTTATTAAATGTGTCAAGATTCCATCTTTTTGTATAATCTTAATTTTTCTGGACTCTATCAAAAACATGTTCCATAATTTACATCCTGAAACCTGTTAGCTTTTCACACCAAAAGAAAATTGAAATTCTGTTTTGTTTTATTTTCTGATTTAACAATCCTCTTTATGTTGTCCACATTATGGATATCGTAGAGATCTACCATTGTCATGTAAAGAAGAAAAATTACTAGATAATTCCACGTCCTGTTTTATTTAAATGTAGGACCAGGACTCCCTGGTAGAAAATATTTTATATCTCAATGGCACCTTTCTGGTTAAATAAGTAAAATAAAAATAAAAAATGTCACAATATGGGAAAAAAAGATTTTGCTACTTTTGGTACTTAAAGTCATTAACTACTGGCCATATGTGTTTAGAACTAGTTTTTTAAAGGTGATTTTCCTTTTTATTAACCAGGCATCCTTAGTCATGTCGATTAGTATACAATAAAACCCAATTTAAATGAAAAATTGGGTATTTGAAGTGGTTTCCAGATTTTTTTGTGCAGATTTTCAGCCTGTATGGAGGTGCCAACTTAAATAGCCCACTGAGCTATGTGTGTGGCATTTCATGGTCAATAAATTGATTCATGATGCTAAAACTATTTCGACGAATTCAAGCAGCTTAAAGCAGCTCATGAGAAATCTCACGACGTAACCTTTTCCTCACCTCATGCATCTTTTTTTCCCATTAAAAATCTGCCTTCCCTTAAAATAACATAGAGTTCTAATAAATGCTTTGTGGCACTGCCAGCTCTGCTCCTGCAGTCTGCCCTTGAAATGCTTTGATGTCTGGTAAAAACTTAGACCTTAAACACTTCCAGCTCCTCCAGGATTAGATCCTCATCCAGTGAGCCGTTTGACGGCAGAACCACGACCTTCTGCACCGTGCCTTTATCTGGAAGAGGAATATCAGAACATCAGGAGAACATTGGACAGTCAGAAAAACAAAAACAACCTCAGTCATTTAGTCTGCATGGGTTTACTGTGAACTTTCCATTGGTCACACATTTTCTTTTTCAAACCTGTTGACTTGGACGTGTATTTATGTTTTAGCATCAGTTTTGAGGAACAGATCTGAAAACCAGACTTGTTGCCAAGGTGTTAGACAGTAATCATAGTGGGCACTACATAAGCAAATGGAGTATTGGAGTATAAGAATATTTAGACTGTTGTTCATTGCAGCTACAAATGTTGTAACCCAAAAAAATGGCTTTGCATTTTTTTATAAACAAATAAACATTTCTAGTCACTTCAACTTACATCCATCAAACTGACTAAAATATTAAGTTAAACTGTGTATAACTTAAAAAACAATGTGTTGAAACCTGATTAACTTAATAAAATGAGTCGCAGTAACATTTGCTGTCATGATTTGTATTTGTATTTGTAAAATATTTGTAATATTTTTTTACAGTATTAATAAGCTGCTTATTTTAAAACAAATATCTTGATGTATTCATTTTGGCAAAAGGAATGCACGAGATATTGATTAAAATTATAACAATAAAGTTTACTAAACACAACATTAATTTTTAATTTTAAATTTTAATTCTGTTATAGCTATTTATATCTGTTTATGATAATGCATTAACTAAATGTGTTTACTAATGAAACCTTATTGTAATGTGTACCAATTGTACTTTATAATATTACTTGTACTTAATAAAAAACATTTCTTTAAAGGTTCAGGACACCCTGAAGTACTTTTTTTTTTTTTTTTTACTGGTTTGTGTGTGTTGAGCATCAGTTAAGACAAATCATTTTAAAATCATTTTTGGGACAGGGTCAAAACTGGTGACGCAACGCAAATCTGCTAGTGAAGTGATTGTGTCGGTTTCTCATTATAATTCATAGCGGAGTTTTCTTATCCTATGAGAAGACCCTGCTTCTTAATTATTCATGAGAGCACGTGCTTTCCGAAAGCAAGGCAGACCTGCCAAGCTGTGCCTCAATGACTAGGTTTGTTGCATGTTTTTCTGCACGATTCTGTCAGGCCCAATACAGCAAAGGTGTTGGTTTACAGCAAGCATTTGTGTTGGGAGAGCTGTATGAGAATTGGAGAATTTATCAGTTAAGTTTTTTACCATTCAGACACGTTGCCTATATCTGTGCTGCTGTGTTCTCCTATGTTTAAAATCTCCAGATTACTGGCAGGGCTAATTGTTAGAATAGACGGAGCAAGGGACCAGCTGCACTACTATCCACTGTGTCTGCATTCATAGTGTTTATATAAACACGATTATCATTATGATAAAATAACAAATTATGGTTATTTGTAAATGAAATTACGAATAACAACTGTAGCAGGGCATTATATTACTTACTGTTTATTTCTTTGCATTTTAACTTTGTAAACTGTAAAATCATAGGTCTCCTCACGGTTTGTGTATTATTTTGTGAGCCAACTGACAGATGTTCACTCCCCTCTTTTTCCCCTGCTCTGCCGGCCACGCACACTCCTCACTCTGTTTGCAGCGCTCCACGCCCATCGCAAAGCATTTTTTGAAAACTGAAAGAGGGGTTTCATGGCCCTTTAAGTGGCAATTTAGATACATTACACATACAAGCAATCATACACAAAATGTAGAGAATTTTTCTTATATCTCTTTTAAAGGTGCCTCCCATTCAAAGGATAGCTTACTCCAAAATGAAAATTACTGATGGAATAATATATAATTTACTCAAGCTCAAACCCAAACCTGTTTGAGTTTCTTTCTTCTGTTAAACACAGAGGAAGCTGTACTGAATAATTGTGTGGAACCCAGTTTTTTACAGTGGGCTTACGTCAATAACACTATTATAAGGTATATTGTGTTAAAAGCTTTATGGATTATCGCAACAAAAGTGTCATAAGCCTAGTTCTTGATGGTTGCTAGGTGATTCCTGAAAAGAGCCCACTCTCTAGTCCCTGGATGACCCGTGGCCCTCCTTCAGTGTAAATCCTAAGGGCTCTTTCTGCCATCTGCCTGATGAAAATTATTTACTGCATTTCTTCAGATGTCTTAAAGAGACCGCTCACCTAAAAATAAAAGTTCTGTCATCATTTACTCATCATCCACTTGTTTTCAACCTGTTTGAGTTTCGTTCTTCTGTTGAAGACAATTAGAAGAACGCCAAAGCCATTAAATTCTATAGTATTTTTTATATTAGAAATGCCAATAGCATTTCTCAGAATATCGTCTTTAGTGTTTTGAAATAACTTATGATGAATGTGTAATTTTTTAGGTGAATTCTCTTAAAGTGATGAGTTTGATACACAAGCCATTAAAGCTCAAGCTCTTTTATATTTTACACCTTATGATAGATATTTATATTTTAATGTGCATTCAAAGATAAAAACAATAAATAATTTAGCTTGGACTTTGGAAATTCCCAATTTTAAAGGCCAAGATTTGCAAAAAATTTATCCTGCCAAAAGGAGCAGGCAGGCCGAGCCGCTCAACGCTTCTGGCTTTCCATCAGGAATTTTGATCGGCGAATGCAAACAGCTGTGATTTTGAATTCTCTCCAAATGTCCCAATCCCCGTTCCCTAGTAACCGCTGAGCCTGAGTCTGCTGTCATGCGTCTGATTCTCCTCTCAGACAAACACACACGCATCCTTTTATTTTTGCATTCCCATCCCAAGAGTTCATATCATGTCATGTTTTGCGACGCAGCAGGAATCATAATGTCTTCTATTTAACTGATAGTGAAGAGATGGAAAAAACTATGTTTATGGTAATGATGAGATAATAATGTGTGTGGAGCTTGTGTAGATTTAATGCCCCCTAGTGGCAGTCAGTGGCAGACATTTCAAATTCAATTCAAATTTATATGTATATATTATATACATTTATATATCTTGGTCATCTGTTATGTATTGTTATAGATCTGTAAGGGTTTTTTTTTTTTTTGATTAAACTGTGTTTAATGCTCCTCAAAGACCCCTGTTACTGCACAGTTTAACAAATGTTCCTTCTTTTTATAATTTTTTTTTATTATTAAGTTAAATAAATAATAATAATAAATTAAATAATAATAATAATAATAATATTAAATAAAAAATATGAAACAAGTTAGCTTCCATAATTACAAAAACGGTTTCAAAAAGACATTTTATTTTTAACTAAAAGATAGTAAGTTATTAATTCTTAATAATTTTTTGCAAAAGTGTCAGTTTGTTATATAAATATCCATTTTTTAAAGATTGTAATGATTTCCATGACTTTTCCTAATTTATGAATCAAGGTCTTTACCTGGTTCTTAATAAAAATGTGTGTATTAATGGATGGATAATTTAACATACATCAGTATATATTAATAGACATCACCACACCATAATATTTCAAGAGCAGTTAAAGTAAAAAGTAACTGGAAAAAATGCTAAATATTAAAGTACTTATTTAAATTGTACACTAAAGAGAAATATTGCTTTGGCTTTGTACAGTATTTTGCATTCAGTGGGGGGGGGGGGGGGGGGTATGTGAACAAAGTCGAGTGTGTGCTTGCTGCCATGATTTAATAAAGTACAGTATAATTTTTTAATTTAATAAATGATGCATAATTCATACTGACAAATTACTTTCAGTTAAACTTTTTCATCTTTCCTGACTTTCTTGTTTTTAGTAAGAAAAAGCTTTTTAGTTCATTGTCAGAGTCAAGAAAAGTGAAATGGGGGTTCCTTCCACAACTGAGGCAGTTGCTGAAACATATTGTGAAGCATTTGAGCTGTTTTTTTTTTTTCTTCATTCAGTCATTTATTTGTCTTAAGATGTGTGGTCATTTACCTGTGCCCAGGAACAGGACCTGGTAGTGTCCATCTGCAGCTGGGACCTGATCCACCGCTATAGAGGTGTATTTGTAGTCAGCATGTGTTCGCACCACCAGGGGTTTCCTTCCCACTGGATAGATGGGGTTAAACATGACGGGGTGATTCCTTACAAATGTCACCACATCATCTGGAAACTCTTTAGTGCTCTGGATGTGAGGGGTGAACGCACCACCGGGACACTGGCAGGAGAAAAATATGGAGATTAGATTATTATGCTAAAGCTGAGAACGGCTTAATCTTCAGTGAAGATTTGTCACTTTAGTTGGGTTACTACACTTAAAAATTGAGTCTCTGTCTTGTTAAAATCTCCATAAAAAATGTAAAGTACTGTTATTTAAAGTCTTTTAAATGGGAAATACTAAATATGATTTAATAATAAAAATGCAAATAATTAATAATAGTTTAAAAAACTTAAATATTTAAAATGCTCATTTATAAAATATAAAACAAACAGCCTTTTAGACTGAGAAGTGAAATCTACTCATTTAATGTAAAAACTAAATTTAATGTAAAAACTGTTAATATAAATTACTAGCTCCATATTTGCCTACACATTCATTCATTTATTTTCTTTCAGCTTAGTCCCTTATTTATCTGGGGTCGCCACATCTGAATGAACCGCCAACTGTTTTAGAATATATTTTACGCAGCGGATGCCCTTCCACCCATAACCCAGTACTGGGAAACGCCCATAAACTCTCACATTCACACACACACACACATACACTATGGCAAAAACATTTTGTTTACCCATTTCACCTATACAGCATGTCTTTGGACAGTGGGGGAAACCGGAGCCCCCGGAGGAAACCCACGCGAACACTGGGAGAACATGCAAACAGAAATCCCAACTGGCCCATCCGCACTCGAACCAGCGACCTTCGTGCTGTGAGACTAACCTCTGAGCCACCGTGTCGCCCTGCCTATACGTTTTATGTATGAACTTATCTAATATAAATATAAGTAGAATGATTTTCTTTACTCATTCTGCAATAATTTACGTTATTAACATTATTATAACTGTGTATATATCAAATATTTGCTCTGTTTAGTAATGTCCTGTACCAGGCAGGACAGTAATCTGTGTGTGACTCACAGTTCCCGGTCGTGGGTATGGGATGCGACCCTGGAAAGCCACCCACTGGAAGTTGGGCCCTTCCCTGTGTGCAAACGGCCCATTGAAGACCGTCAGGATGTCAGCCATGTTGTAAACACAGACAGCAGAGCCTCTGAATACAGAGCTGAACAATAAAAAACACAAAACAAACAGCATTAAAGTCCCCCTGAAATAAAAAAAATCTATATATTAAGTGTTAGTTTCAATATGTTAGTCTTAAGTCAGCAATTGTTTCTCACGGAGGACGTCTGTAAGAGAAATTTTTCTATAGTTCTTTAGTGATTATACACACATGCTTTCAGAAGAAGATCAATTTGCAGTGGAAGCGTAGACATCTCAGTTTGTGATCCTACAAACAGAGGTAGATGTCTCACATGTTTCACAGCTCTGTCAAGTAGGAAGGGATTAAAGCATGATATTGATTCACTTCTTATCTTAAGAGGTATCTTCTACTGATCAATTTTCAAAGGCAGCATAGATGTCCCACAATGCTGTGGGTTCCATTATAGTTGAGCTGAAACAATAAGCATAGCATCTCTAAGCACTGCTCAGGTATAATTGCGTGTGTAAATGTAAATTTATTGACCAATGTTTTTCGCTTTTGTTGGCATTAGAAGTTAGTATTGCAGTAAACAACTATTCCTTTAGGTATCACCAAATATCTCTCTACTTAGTTGTACCTGATTAAATCCATTTTACAAGGTGTCTTAATGCATAAACACTGCCTCCAGAGTTACCGCCTGCAGGGCAGCGAGGCAACAAGTGAGCGCTGACAAGATCACCATGACAACAACCAATTACATTTGACTGTAACAACACAAAAAGGCGGGGTTTTCACAGCTAGTCACTGAAAAACAGAATACATGAAAACAAACTTTCCAGCACAGTGTCCATTTTTTTAATGGACGAGTTGCCGCAAAGTGCAATTGTACGGTGTGTTTCAGTGGCCAAAAAGGATTTACAAAATTGCTTTTGGATTGTTCTTCTTTGGAAACTCAAAGATGTGGATCCAGACAGCAATTAAATCATTACAGTATACAACCTTGTTGTTTGTCAGAAAATTGTAGGTAATTCAGCTTAAGGTTTTTACATGGGTGGTAAGAGAAAAACACAGACATTTTGTATTTGGACATCTATAAAATCACCAACTAACCACTCTATTTAGTAAAAATGTCCTCCAGAGAAACAATTATCATCCAAATAGGGCTTCTAGGTTAAGTTAATGCTGTTGTGCTGCAAAACAAAGACAAAAATCTTGTTTAGATAAGTGTTCAATATGTTCATAATCTTTATGACAGAAAAACATACTTCATTCTGACCAATCAAATGCTCTCTAGTATCTTTCTAGTATAAGACTCGCCCATACAAGACATGACTAAAACCATTCACTCTTTCACATGAAGCGAGTGTTCACAGCAAGATTTGCAGAAACACTTGCATATACTGTATAAGAAAATAATACACAGTAGTGTTGCAGTGTTAATCTCCTCCACATTTATTAGTCACAACAATGAGGGGAGGAAGCACAAAAAAGCTTAGATGTTGACATTGCACACACACACACCATCAGCATCATACAGACACCTTTAACTCGTTAAGTGACTGGCAGACCGTTCATGTTTCAGATGAAATTGTCACACATCAAGGAAAGATACACATTTCAAGGCATTTCAGAAAACTTTTAATATCACGCTGAGATCTTTATATCCCGGAGGGAGTGCAGACAGTAAAAAGATGTCTTTGTGCTTACTTCCTAAGCGTTTAAAGATTGAAGGAATGATGTAACATGGTTAAACCAGAGATTTTTTTATCCACGGAGAAAGACAAATCCCACATAAAGGAAAGAGGACACCACTTTGGTTACACTTTAAAGTGTGGTTTGGTTGAACGTTGATTGACAGCAAAACAAAGATCACAAAACAAAGAGAAGTATGATAAATAAGCAAATAGGACAAGAACAAAAATATTGGGTTTTGTTTGAATTGGCCTCATTAGCAAAACCATACACATTCAGTGTGGTCAGAGCATGAACTGCAGTTCAGAAACCTTGACCGAAATCTCACCTGATTTAACAACAGTAAATTAAATGTACTGAAATGACCACAAATAAAATCTCAAATGTGAAGAAAAAAAGGGGATACTTTCAATGGCTTCTTTGATTTGTTTTTGTTTTTTTGTGAAAGAAAAAACTCTCGGTAATCTCAGTGGTGTCTCCTTTAAAGTTTAAATATAGAGAGATTTGAACAATGTGTCAAACTATGTTAAGATCACTGTGCTGAACTTATGTGTTTCTCATCCAGTACTTCCTAAAAAAACTTTATTGAATGCATAGCACATATTATCATATTTGTAATAGAGGAATATTTTTAAAGAATAATAATTTTAAATAAAAAAATTATTTAAATTATTTATATAATGTAGATAGGCAAGGCAAGTTTATTTTTATAGCACATTTCATACACAGCGGCAATTCAAAGTGCTTTACAAAAACAAGAATAAAAAAGACAAGTGTATGAAAAAATAAAAACAGATAATAAAAAAACTGAAAAAAATGTGTTAAAACAGGTTGTAAAAGAATGAAAAAGAAGAGAAAAACATAACAGTGCGATCTGTTGGACGTAGCACAGTGCTCATTCAGTAAAGGCACAGCTAAACAGATGTGTTTTCAGTCTGGATTTGAATGTGCCTAATGTTGGAGCACATCTGATCATTTCTGGAAGCTGATTCCAGCAGCGAGGGGCGTAGTAGCTGAACGCCGATTCACCCTGCTTTGACTGAACTCTTGGAATTTCTAGTTTATATGATCCTAGAGATGTGAGTGATCTGTTAGGTTTATATTCAGTGAGCATATCTGTAAAGTATTGAGGTCCTAGGCCATTTAGTGATTTATAGACAAGTAATAATACTTTAAAGTCTATTCTGAATGTAACTGGGAGCCAGTGTAAAGATCTGAGGACAGGTGTGATGTGCTCTGATTTCCTGCTTCTGGTTAGAATCCTGGCCGCAGCGTTCTGGATGAGCTGCAACTGTCTGACTGTCTTTTTGGGAAGGCCGGTGAGGAGGCCGTTACAGTAAACCACCCTGCTGCTGATAAAAGCATGCACAAGTTTCTCTAGGTCATCAATGGAAACAAAGCATCTGATTCTTGCAATGTTTTTGACATGATAGTATGCTGATTTACTAACTGACTAATGTCATGGGTGTCCACCTTGACCTATGGTCACCTATACTGACATAGTAACCTCTCCCTTCAAGATAAGATCTGAACCATTTTAGGACCGTCAGAACGTGTTAACCTGGTTGAAAACAACTTTTTCAATGATTTTTCCAATGAAGGGGAGATTTGAGATTGGTCTGTAGTTGCTCAATAGTGTGTTATCCAGGTTGCTCTTTTTTTAAAGAGGGGTTTAACAACTGCAGTTTGAGTTTGGAAAAATCCCTGAGAAAAGTGAAGCATTTACCACTTTTAGGAGATACATTTCTAAACAGTTAAACACCGTTTTGAAGAATGATGTGGGGAGCGTGTCAAGACTGCAGGTTGATGTTTTCATAATTTGCACGATCTACTCTAAGATTTTACCATTAATTGCCATAAAAATCAGACATAATGTCTGATTTCTCAAGTTGTGGTTGAGCTTGTCTGACGTCGGCACAACTTGGCTGATTGGATGAGCTGATGGCCTTTCTCATTACAAACTGAGTAGTTCACTGTGAATCCTACTGTGGGGGTTTGTGAGTCTCTACCGTTGCAAAGAGTGAACGCTCATTATTTAAGTTGCTGTTTATAAGGGTTGAAAAGAAAGTCTGCCTAGCGTTTTTTTTGTTTCACGTTAAAAGCATGAAGACTGTCTTTATAGATATTATAGTGGACTACTAGTTTCGTCTTTCTCCACATACACTCAGCTTTTCTGCACTGTCTTTTCATCATTTGAACTGCTGTTGATTTTCTCCAAGACCCGTTTTTCATCCCTGCTTTCTTCCTGACTTTAACAGGAGCAATGTCATCTGAACTTTAGAGTTAAACAAATAAAGGAGAGAATCAACAGAGTCTGCAGATATGCTTGGTGCGAGTGATATGGCCTTCATAAACTGCTCACTAGTGTTTTCATTTATGTATCTCTTTCTAACAGAGACAGATCTGTCTTTAATGGCTGGAGTGATCAATATTCATTCATTCATTTTCTTGTCGGCTTAGTCCCTTTATTAATCCGGGGTCGCCACAGCGGAATGAACCGCCAACTTATCCAGCATGATTTTACGCAGCGGAAACATCCACACACTCATTTACACTCATACACTACGGACAATTTAGCCTACCCAATTCACCTGTACCGCATGTCTTTGGACTGTGGGGGAAACCGGAGCACCCGGAGGAAACCCACGCGAATGCAGGGAGAACATGCAAACTCCACACAGAAACGCCAACTGACCCAGCCTAGCCAAGGTTTGAACCTGCGACCCAGCGACTTTCTTGCTGTGAGGTGACAGCACTACTGCGCTACTCGTGATCAATATATCAAAGAAAATACAGAAATGATCAGATCAGGATGCAACATCCTTAACAACAGTCGATGAAATGTGTAGACCCTTAGTTAAAAGTAGATCAAGAGTGTGTCCACGACTGTGTGTGGGTCCTTGAACAGTCAGATCAAAAGTGTTAAAAACAGTCATGAGTTCTTTTACATCATTAATTTCTGGATTATTAATGTGAATATTAAAATTCCCAGCAATATTAAAATAGTCAAACTCAGAGGTTACTATCAATAACAGCTCTGTAAAATCATCAATAAAAGTTGGAGAATATTTTGGAGGTCTGTAGATAATGATCAGTAAAATGCGTGGAGCACTCTTTAGTGCTATACTCAGATATTCAAAGGACAAATAGTCACCAAATGACACTTGTTTACACTCATAGACATCTTTAAATAGGGCAGCGATGCCTCCACCTCTCCTATTAGCTCTGCAAACCCTCAAATAATCAAAGTTTAAAGGAGCTGTTTCATTCAGAACTGCTGCGCTACAACTGTCATCTAGCCAAGTTTCATTTAAAAGCATAAAATCAATGCAATTTGTGCTGATAAAAATCACTGACTAAAAGTGACTTATTGTTAAGTGATCGGATGTTTAAAAGTGCTAACTTAACAGTTTTAGCTGTTTTCCCTACAGTAGTCTCAGATTTACATTTAATAGACACCAGATTTGAATGATTTGCTCTACGGCCTGAAGAAGTCTTCGGTTTTCTGTCACAGAAAAGAAAGCTACAGGCACACGGTTCCTGCTTGTTCTGTAAACATTTGATAAAAACACTGTTATCTAAGCAGGCCCCCGACACGCATCACTGTGAGCTGTTGTGTTCATCAGCTGAAGATGAGGCGTTGGTTGAGGCCTGGCGGTAAGGTAAAAGTCGGAGGGCTCTTCCAGGTGGGCTCAGAGGCGGTTGTGGAGCAGGCCACGTTTTTTTGATTGATAATTGAAGGCTTGCAGCAATGGAGTGTGAGAGTTTAGTTCCAGCAAACACCAGTTCCACCATCTTTTTTTGAAAAATTCAAGAGAGGCGAGCAAGGTGACAGTGAGAATGTGTCTGGTGACAGAGGCTGTGGGTCTGGAGTTTCTGGCTGTTGAGATATGTTGACCTGGCTGTTTTCCTGAAGATCATCCATGAGTGCTGAGAGTTGGTGCTGTTTTGGTGCGTCACAGTCTCACTGTGTTAAACTCTGTGTGCAAGGCTCACATAGCAGTGGTTGTTGTGTCTGCGTGGTGTTATCGCTGTCCTTGTGGGATGCGTCAGCCACAAGTCCACTCAGGAAAGTCCTGTGGTCATCCGGACATTTGCTAGGTGTGTGTGTGTGTGCCATTTGGGTTGAGTTCAGTGGCACACACAGCCGATTGATGATGGAGGGAGAAATAGATATTGTCCTTCAGATCTTTTGCACCAAGTTTGTTTGGGTGAAGGCCATCTGATGTAAAGAGTTGTCTTTGGTTCCAGAAGAGATTGAAGTTGTCAATAAAATTCAGTCCTTTCATGTTACATGTTTCCTGCAGCCATACATTTAGGCCAAGAAAACATATTTGTCCCTCTTGCAGGGAGTGGTCCACTGATGAACGACTGAATCTTCAATCTTTCCACTGTTTCCAAGAGCTCACAGAAATCTTTTTTGAGCAGTTCTGACTGTTCCTTCCAAACATCATTTTCCCCCACATGGATGATACTCCGTTTTGCATTTTTATGTTTCCTTAATATGTTCTCAAGTTCTTTGTTTATATCAGAGACTGTTGCATGAGGGAAGCAGTATGTCATTGTTGCTCTGCTTCTAAAATGTTTGATTATTGAATCTCCAACAATCAATGTTCTTATCTCGGCTGCAATCGGAGCAGAATGCCGCTGTCTAGTCGGCCTTGAGCCTCTGTTCCGTGTAGAATTAGCTGCTGAGTCATGCAATCTCTGTCTAACTGCATTTGGGGATTCTTCACCCATATTACTGAGAACTTCATATCTGTTCTAAAGCTGTATTTGAGTCTGAGCTGTATTTGGGGTAGAGGACACAAATGCAGTAACATATAATCTTTGTGATCTGACCCCGCGAATACCCTTTGGTCTCGTACCTTGTTTTTGCCATTTGTTATCACACTCATTTTCAACAGTTTTATTCTGTTTTTCTGAGCTCAAAACAGTTGCTGAAGTAGATTTATGGGACTCACCGGCTGTATGCTGTGAGGGTCCACAATAAAGCAGTCCTGTGTGTTCTGGCAGTTCTGGTCGAATCTCAAGTAACTTTGTTTCAAGGACTGCAATCTTTTGTAGAAGTTTGTGGAAGTTTGTGCAGCAGGGAGATTCTAAATCAATATGCTCCAGAGCCATTTTCACAGCCGTGTTTTCCCGTCTCAGGAATGTAAGCAGCTGGTAGCGGGAGGATTGTTTAGACGATAATTCCCCTCTTGTTGGTAAAGTTGTATTCCAGAAAGTTTGTAGATTAGATGTTGATCTTCGAGCAGAGTCTTTTGAGCACTGTGCTGATAGGCTCGAGTTAAAATTAGAGTATAAAATATAAAAGCAAGAGTGCAAAGAGCGGAGCAGTAGGCAGAAGTGTCCGAACAGTAGCAAAGCAGGAAGCAAAGTATAAGCAGCAAGATAGTATAATATTAAGAATATTAAGAATATAAAGTACATAATCATATGTTGAATATAACAAACACAATATTACTTTAATTTAAATATTGTAATGCATTTGACAATCAGATATGTAAATATTTTGTGTGTGAATTTATATTCTTGTAATATAAGTTATGAATAAAAAAATATAAAATAAAAAAGAGAATAAAATGAGATCAATATATATATATATAAATAAATAAATATATATATATATATATATATATATATATATATATATATATATATA
>CAIGQZ010000320.1:15378143-15390814 GCA_903798205.1 Danio tinwini | reverse complement strand
TATATATATATATATATATATATATATATATATATATATATATATATGTAATGCACATATATATATTTAACTAATTTTAACTATTACATATAAAGTTACACACACTATTATATATAATGAAATAAGTAAGATGTTTAAGGAATAGATTATTTCTAAATTAATTGATTAAATGTTTTTAAAACATAATATATTATAAAATAAATAAACATTTTAAAATAAATTAAACTTATTTTTTATTAACATCTGACTCTAGTCTTAGAGTTCTGCCTTGTAAATTTGTCAACCATTTTTTCACTTTAATGTATTGACTATATTTTTATAATAAATCATAACAAAGAAGTAAGAACTTTCAAGTAGCATGTTTCTGAGACTTTACACTCACTCATTTACACAAAACAGCAACAGAACCAACATCTGAACTGACTCAGTAACATCACACCGCATCTATCACTGCATGACACACTAATTTAAATATTTTTTCTCCCTCAAGATGTTAATTTCACACCAGTGAAAGTCCATTGGATGACCTCCTGAACAAACAGGAGACTTATGTTTGTAAAGAAGTGACCTTTCCCTCTCTTTACCACCCTCAGGTGTGATCACACATTCCCAGAAACCCCGCCTGACCTATATTTGGCAAATACACACACACACCAAAACATGTGCACGCATATATATACACAAATTAGCAGCAAGCTCAATATTGCTTTTGGCTGTACCTTGTGGAGGTGAAGACTCCAAAGATGAGGAGGCCCTTTGGGTGGTCCGTCTCCAATAAAAACACATTTTCTGTAAGCAAAAATGACAAGCATCCAATTTAGCGCTGAACATCTGTCCCACAACAATGTTATACACAGTTCTGGTGGTGCCTAACAGGAATAAAACAGGTGAAAGAGTGTAAATCCATCACAGGCTTTAACCTTCCCGTGTAAACGGTTTGTGCTGAGTGTTTTATGACCGTAAAAGGATTTTAATGAGGTGAAAAGCTTTACAAATGACCTGTAGAGCTGATGTTAAAGGAGGATAATGATAAATGTCAAAATAACCTTTTTATGGTTAATGACCTGTAATTATAGGAAGCTGTTTAACTAGTATGTGGAAATTGACAAAAGGCTTTGGAGGATTGGTTTGGGATAAAAATGGGTTAAAAGTGCAATTAGGGTCCAATTGAGTTAAAAACTGCTAATAGGAAAAAAGATGTTTCCTTTTATGTGCCAAAATGCTAATGGTATTAATGCTAATGTGAATGGTAATCAATACAATATGTATTTTATTGCATATTAATTGAGAAACAGTATAGAGAAGTTAGTTTTTTTGTTCAATTACAAATAAAAAGACAATTATTTAGGTCTGGAAGTGAACGTGGAAGTTTCTGAGATAGTTTATTCAATTTGTTGATGAAATTCCAACTGAGATGGAATATTGAGTAGGGGATGGGGCTTTTTGTGCATCATTCCCTCATAACAAACTAACAGTAAGAATATTGTAGCTGAGGCAATATTTAAATAACAATATTTGCTAGTATAATAATCTAACATTCAGGAGACTACTGTGATATAGATTGTCTAAATATTGGATAATAATATTGTAAAAAATGTACAGTATGCTGATTATTTTGATATTCCATTTTTTTAAATAAATGCATTAAGAGATCATTTTCATTACATTTATCTTGTGTGATTAAACACCATTAACTAAATTATGTCCTAAAATTTAAGCTTGAAACCAAAACAAAACATTTCTTTGTGTAAATTTAGTTTTTTAGTCATATGACACTTTGCATAAATTATGAAAGTACCTTCGATTAAACTATAAACTAGGTGCAATTAAGTGACAAAATTCTTCTCCATCGGATGCTAAACTTGTCAACTTGTAAACAAACTGACAAAAAAATTATCTTAATACCAGGTGTAAACTGGCTCATGGAGTGTGTGCGTGTGTGTGTTTGTGCGTGTGTGTGTGTGCTTTATAGTCTCACCAAGCTCATCAAAGTGTGTCTCAGTCCCGTCTTCCTCTAGAACTGAACACACTATTCGAGCCTTGAGAAACGTGGTCCACTTGTTCACCAGACTGCGTTGACCTCCAGTGTCATTCTAAAATCCATTTACAGTCACTTAAAATGGTTTACAGTACATTAACACATTTATTTATTACAAATAATATGCAGACATGTCCATTCTTAACAAATTAAAATTCGATTTTCCAGAATAGCACTGTAACTTGCAAACTGTAACAATTAGGGCATTTACATTGTTGTCATCATTTTAAACATTCAGGGGTAAAAGAATGTATTACAGATTGTTACCTGGGATAACCCCACTAGCTATGCTTACATCCACTTTTTTTTTATCTTGTAAGAACATGCTGAATGGAAATGCCAAGATGTGCATACATTTTGAGAATGTGCATGTGAATTTAAATATCATATGAGAAAAAATGTGCGTAAACTATGATGGAAATACAGTTTTGTTTTAATAGATCGTGTGATAACAAGTGTGATGGGATGGCATTAATGGACAAGCCAGTGGACCGACCACATCAGAAATGTTGTTTTGGTCACTTCAAAATCTCTTATCCACAGTCCATTTTCAAACTTGTTAAGTATTATTACCTCCAGAGCCATCTTGAGTGGCTATACTCACAAACAGCATTTTGCACCTCCAAAAGCCATTGTGCTGTCATTGTGTTGCATCTTCTGAGGCGCAAGTAATTCATTATATAAGAAAAAAGGCCCACAGTGGCTTCTTCTACCACAGCAAATCCATTTTTCATTTTGATATTTGGTGCCAGTTTATGGGGAATTGACAATTTAGCCCTTTTGAACTCGTTGGATGGAAACAAGGCTTTATTTGTAAATGTTTTATGCAATATTTAAATTTTACAAGTACTGTAAGTCTTATTTGCATCTTTGGATGAATACATAGCATATGTTGAACATCTGCAGTGTGAGATGTAAGTGTTAGAATCTCTGAGCATCATCAGACGGAGCTCAATCAAAATCCACACTTATTTTAAGGACTTGTCAACAAAAACATGTTTGGTTTGAAAGTGATAAATGTAAAGCAAGATAATCCAGGATTCCTTAAACACAATAAGCAACACAGAGACTTACAGGACACACTCGAGCCACCATGGCATGAATGTTTTTAGTGTTTCCACTGGTGTCTGTGAGTCGCTCCCGCAGGAAAAAGTACAGTTTGGCGTCGTTGGGGTCTGATCCATCAGGGATCAATTGGGCATCAATGAACAGTGGCTCTGGTCAAAACAGAAGAAAACTCCAGCTTAAACACTCGATTTGCCCTACATAAACCTCAAGAAAAATAAAAAGAGCGTATTGTATCTTTTCTTTTCTAAAGAATCAAACATCTCTGCGTGGTGCTAATGTTTGCGTTTATGGAAATGCAGCTCCTGGCGTTAAGAAAATGTATCTCACACATCCTGACAAAATATGCATTTCATTGTGTATTTTGATAGTATCACACAAAAGATAACCTGACCCTTTGAAAAAACCATCATGCATGGGGAATATGTTTTCATTTTTCCGGTGAAATCATTGTAAATGGATATTGAGTCTATCCTTCCCTCAGACATTTCCTTTGACGTGGGCAAAAAAGACTGTGGTTTGTGTATTATTTTACTCAAATGGCTCGAAACGTGAACATGTTATTTAGCGCTACACATAAATAATTATTTGCAAGTCAAACGTTATGAGCAATTTTCAGACAGAACATTGTTCATAAATGGATAAAACAGCATGTATGGTTCGTACCGCTCAGCCATTTGGAGTTATGCTGATCCGTCCGCACTGGGTTTCTTGTGGTCAGGCTTCTGAAGATAGCCGCGTCTGTCCCCATGAAGTCAATGTACATGCCAGAGAACAACTCCTGATCTGACCTCAGACACAAACAGAAACTCATCAGTGAAAATCTTTTGCTTAAAGCTTGTGTAAACTTGACAATTTATCTAACATTTTTCATCATTCTTAAATAAATAGGGAGAATGATGAATTATAAGGAAAAGTAGATACATTTATTTATTTTTATGTAATTAAGGTAATTAACTTTAATTTAAGCTTGTGTTCATATTTGTAATTCAGTTCTTTTAATTAGTTTGACCTAGACTAAAAAAAGAGAATGATGCATTAAGTCGTTGTTGGTTTTGTATTCACAATGACTTTTTTAAGTTTACACTCAAAAACAGACACAAAAATTAAATCACAACAGTTTTAATCAAACCTGCCAAGTTTGAACACGACCCTACATTTTTATTCTATCTTTTTCTCTCAGTTTTAATAGATATAGTTCATCTTAAAGTTTTCCTAAAAAATAGTTTTGACTTCTTGAATACAAGAGAAGACATTTTGAGAATGTTGGTAACCAAACTATTTCAGTCACTGTACCATTGACTTTTGATCTGTAGACATTTATCAAATTTTCTTAAATGTTGTGCAAAAAAAACAAAGAGATTTGGCAGTAATGGCAGCAATAATTTTCAAACATTTTAATTTGCACATATTGTTATAAGAAAAAACAAGATATGGTAACACTTACATTTATGTGGATGATACTTAAATGTAATACAATAAAATACCAAAACCCTGCAGTTAAACTTTTCCTGCAATTCATGGATGTAGTGTTTGATGTAAAGAGATGCTTTCTAATTAATTTTATAAATGATGCCATTTGCTATGTTGTTATTTACTTCTTTATTGCTGGTGGTGGTGGTGGTTTAAAGATCATTAAAGATAAATTTACCTAAATTTAATGATTTAAAAAAATGCAAATGTATTATATGATGCTAAATGTTGCTTAAAATGAATAAAGAGGCCTTAGAAAAAAAATAATAATAATAATACCCTTTTAAATGAATCTCCTTTTAATCACTTTCTTTAACACAATAAGTTTGACTGCCCTATTTAACAAAAAAAAACTTTTATTTTGTAAACCCACTAAATCGAATTTAAACATTAATAACTGTGGTTTCTGCTTCTGGCTGTGCAGATTTGTTGGTTAAATGTTAGAATTTTTTTATTTATTGTGCTTGAGCATTTCTCTGCGGTTTGCTCTTCAAATGACTTTCTCAAATCTCCATTCCCTAAAGTACTCCTTCCTTTCATCAATACACCACTTCACCACTTCATCACTCCATCTTACTGAGGGCCTGTGGTTTGACAGGTACGGCTAAGGGCCAAGTTTATGATGGAAATCTGTAGATGGACGTCAGACAGAGTATGCTGCAGGCTGTCATGTTAAGGGCCGTCAGTCTTTGATGCTGTCTAGACGTTTAGGAACTCTTGCTAAATGGAATGACCACTTAAACCTTTCTCTCAGACCCTCTAAAATAGTTGTTGTAATCCAGTGTTTGGCCAAATATGGACAAACCCAAACATTGGGTTAAAAAGTGTTATTACATTTTAATTTATTAAATGGGATTGCCTCTTGAGATAATCCATCTAATTTTCGAGGGGGTCCCTAAAAAGTACATAAATCAAATAGAGTTCAACACATCATAACAAACATAGAGCTAAACAAAAAAACAAGCAGCACACTTTACCTGAAACACTTCCCACAGTCTAAAGCCTAAGCAAACTAAAACATAATCAAAAGGATATTAAGTAAAAATTACTAATTAATTGCAAAAATTAAAACAATGCAAAAAATTGTTTAACTGAATCTTTCACAGTTTCCTTAAGCAAAAATCTGAAATTGTATTCAGAAGCTAAGTTTGACAATTTGAGTTACTTTAAAGGGGTGGTCCACGATGTTTTTTTTAAGGCTTGGTTGTGTTTATAAGATGCAAAACAATGTGTGTTCATGCTTCACTTGAAGAAAATTACATTACTTTTCCATATATCTTACTTTGATTATATACAGATTGGTCAGCTAACATTATAATGTGCTGTGATTCATGGATCAGCTCCATGTCACCACATCAAGCCCCTACAAGCACACACTTTTGTGCTGTGTAAACAGAGAAGCTGTTAGCAACATTAGCTACCTGAATCAGACAGAAAATGAAGAGCACACAGCTGAACCTCATGGCTGCTCTCTAAAATAAAATCTGACAAGTGTCTTCGTCAAACGTTCTTATATCTTTTGCGAGTTTGTTATTTGAGATGTTGAATGCACTGAAAGAATCTGCATAAAGAGACACTGCGGCACTGCTGAAGGTTGTGGGTGTTTACAGCATTAGGACTGATAAATATGAATTTGTAGCTAAATTGTTAACGGTGCCAAACAGCATTTCTTCTTGTTTACATTCTTGTTTATGTCCTCACTACAACATACCATTAACGCTAGAAACTGTGCATGTAGTTGATCAATTTTAACAAATAAAAATACTTATAAGTTGTGTCCACAGCTTCGTCAGTTAGAGGAGTTTTTAACAGAATCCAGCACTGAACTGAGAGAGATTCTGGAAGCTCTTTTCTGAAATGCTAGCTATATATTTTTTATAATTCTCTGGAACATAATTAAAATTAAACTGTATCTCTGTGTGAACAAAACTTCTCTCTGTGTGTCGTGTCCTTTGGAAGCCCAAATACAGAAACAGAACACTTCTGTGGAAGTAGCAGCGGCGTCATTTGGACGTCATTTTAGCTTTCTCTGCTATACCCTTACAGCGCCTCTGGCCACGGCGCGTGTATGCGCGTGGAGAATCCACGGAACCGGAAGCCCTTGTAATCTCACTAACCCGGATGTATTTATTTATTGTCCCCAACTACTTTGTTTGCTGTAGGCTTTGCTAAGCTAACTCTATAAAAACCAATGTCTCACTTTGCATTGAACTTTGAGTGTATTATATTCAGAGATGCTGTTTATGTTCACACAGCTACATTACACATCAACTAAAGTTTAAAATATGATATCGTAGTGGACCACCCCTTTAACTTATTTTTGTGTGTATTGCTGGCATGGGCTTTATAAATTATTTAAAAATGAAAGAAAAATTAACTTAAACATATAATAGTAATTCAGTGGTGCTAAAATAGCACCAGAGTGTTTATGTTGCTGTTTCTAATGGCTCTGGTGTGTGAAAGCATGGATGTGCATGTAATGTAGCCTAATAGCTGTGTCAACAGCAACCCAACACCAGCTAGCCAATTACAGATCAAAGGATTAAAGGGGCGCCACTGAGGACACAAAGTTGTCAAATCAGAAAAGGGGTGCAGACAACCGCAAAATGAAGGTGTTTGGTGACACTGTGGGGTCATGAACAAAGAGATTCCAGAAAAAATGTCTTATAGAAAGTGTTGAAGACAAATTGGCACCTGTGGATAAAGACATAAAAGACTCACTTAGCATGACCGAGACCGTGTTGACTTGTGGGTTGAAGGAGCAGCGCCCTTTCCCTGATTCTGCCCGGGAAGAGATCTGGAACACTTGCTCCTGCCAAGAACACCAAAAATAACAAAATCTCACATTTCGTCTATTATTGTGGTTAAGGGACTATGATTTTTTTGGCAGTAAATTGTATCTCAATATTTTGGGAGATTTTTTTTCCCTGATAAAGATAAATAATATGTTTTCTGTTATTTTGTAAAGTACAGATCAAAAACAATGAACAACCTACATTCGTTTCCAATTTCAAAGACACTGCTTTGCCTATTTAAAGTTATCCTAATAGGAGTAAAAGAGCATTTCAAGCATTTATGATGTGATACTTATGAAAATTAAAGGACACCTTGAGAAACCCCTCAGTTGTTGGTGTTAATCTGTACCTGGTGGTAATCTCTTTAATAATCTGACAAACCTATTTAACTGGGAGACTAAGGCCCCATTTATACTATTGCATTTTAGTTTTTAAAATGGCATTTTAGATTTAAAATTATCCCCATACACGCTAGTACTTCTACTAGAAATAATCTCCATTCACATTTAGCACTGAAAATGGACATCACGTAACCATACACACACTCTGGGCATGTCTGTTTAAGTATAAACAAGAGGTTTGTGCTTTTCTTTACATTTAGTTACTGCCCTGAGGCTGTTAAAATTGGTTATGTTATTGTTTACAGGTCCACAGGACTGGTCTGTCATCTTCCAGTAGCATTATAGTCATGTGATTGGGGCTCAGTGAGTGGAAAAGTTGGTCATTCCAAATTGGTGATGTCTAGAATATTGCATCTTTACAACGTTACTCAATGTTACTCTTTACATTCAAGCTCCCCAAAACAGCTAGTCATCCACTAAACTCGAATGCACTGAATCTACTCTAACCTGAAACAGAGATATTATAAAAGTAACTCATATAAACAGCTTAATCGTAATATTGTCTAATTCAGAATAAGTTAAATAATTAGATTACTGCTGTCCATGTACTGTAAATGTATTCAGTGCGCTATGTTTAATTCAAACATTCTCTTCTTTTGAATGTGATTCTTTCCCAAAGTTAGCTGCAAAATTGACTAGACTTTTAGCTGATAGAATCAAAGTTTTTATAAATAAAAATGACTCCAAATATGCTATAATTTTATCCATTTTCCCATCATCAAATCTATTTCCAACAATCAGATGGATCAGACGTGCACAGACGTTTCTTGTTAAACTAGAGACTTTCAGGTTTCTGACTGCCAGTCCTCTCCTTTATTGGCCAGTCACATGAAGTGAGAAAAACCAGAGACATAGAGGGAGCCTCCAACAGGACATATAGCTGCTAATTTATCACAGGGACACGTGTGTTCATTAATTAATGTACCAGCTCTTTACATCACACGCAACAACAGGCAGCGATGTGGGTCACATGGTGACTCCAGGGTGGCCCCATCATTGTTATGTCACAAAGCTCCACTGCACACTTTCAGAGGGCACAGGTCACTCCATTGCATGAGTTTTTTTTTTTTTGCTGTAATAGTCCAGCTGGTTTGCAGCCAAGAGAGATGAACATGGACGGAGGGTTGAGAGAGTAAAATGCTTTTCAAACAAAAAAGAATGATAGAAAACAAGCTGCAGGCAAGCAGAACTGTTTTAATATCACCTGGTCTCGACTTGTCTCTTCTCTTTTTTTCTCTTGTATTTTTTATAACTCTTGCCATGTCTGGTAATCTTTTGGATTTTTTTTACATATTCTCATTAAATCAATTGGCATCCACTTTATTTAACTAACGATTTTTTGTCTCTTATCAGCTCATCTGGTCTTTTCATTTCTTCCACTTTTTTCTAAGTAAGGAATCTTGTCATCACTCACCTGGTGCCATAATTGTTTTTGTCTGTTGTATTTTTTTAAAAATTGCATCTTACCTGGTGTCATTTATAATCCTTTAATCATTATTGATGTATTAAAATATTGTCTTCTATTTTTGTTGTAAATTTTTTAAGGGTTTTTTTGTCTCATTTTGTAATGTTTCTATAATAAGCTTTAATATTGTATGTATTCACGTCATGTTATGATGTGACATCATCTCATCTCGTCTGGTTCTGATTTAGTTCTGTTCCTTATTTTTTAACCTAATCTCATATCTTCCTTCCTCATCCCTTATCAGTTTGCCTTGTCATATTGACTTCTTGTGTTATTTTGTCTCAACTCACCTTAATTTGTATCTTGCCTCATCTTTGTTTAGCCTCATCTCATCTAGTCTCTTCTCTTTTCATTCAGTTTTTAGCCTCATTTTGTAATGTGTTATCTTTAATCTTTTATACTGTTTGTATTTACGTCTCATGTCTTGGCTTCCTCTTGTGTTATCATATTTGGTTGTCATTTTGTCTTGTTTCATTCGTTCACCTAATTTTACTTGTCATTTCTTGCTTCATATCATTTTGTTTAATTTCTTATAGTCCCAGCTAACCTCATCTGGTCTCATTTCATCTACTTTAATTTTTTTTCTTTAAATAGTTCTGATTTTTGGGGCGACGCAGTGGCACAGTAGGTAGTGCTGTCGCCTCACAGAAAGAACGTTGCTGGGTCGTAGGTTCGAACCTCGGCTGGGCTGGGTCAGTTGGCGTTTGCATGTTCTCCCCGTGTTCGCGTGGGTTTCCTCCGGGTGCTCCGGTTTCCCCCACAGTCCAAAGACATGCGGTACAGGTAAATTGGGTAAGCTAAATTGTCCGTAGGGTATGAGTGTGAATGAGTGTGTGTGGATGTTTCCCAGAGATGGGTTGCGGCTGGAAGGGCATCCGCTGCGTAAAATCGTGCTGGATAAGTTGGCGGTTCATTCTGCTGTGGCGACCCCAGATTAATAAAGGGACTAAGCCGACAAGAAATTTAACGAATGAATGAGTTCTCATTTTTAATATATTCTAATATCATGCCATGGCGTACCATCTCTCCCTCCAGGTTTTTATATCTTATCTCATCTCATGTCATCTCATCTAGTTTTGTTTCATATCATCTAGTCTCATATCACCTACTCTCGTCTCATCTCAACTTGTCTCATCTCATGTAGTCTTATCTCGTCTCATCTAATCTTGTCTAGAATCATCTCATCTGTTCTTATCTAGTCTCATCTCACCTCATCCAATCTAGTCTCATCTTGAATCATCACATCTAGTCTCATCTCTAATCAGTCTCATCCAATCTCAACTCATCTAGTGTCATTCTGAATCAGTCTCATCTAATCTCATGTAATGTCATATCATCTAGTCTCATATCACCTGGTTTCATCTCATCTTATCTTGTCTCATCTCATGTAGTCTTATCTCGTCTCATCTAATCTTGTCTAGTCTCATCTCATCTGTTGTCATGTAGTCTCATCTTACTTCATCCAATCTAGTCTCATCTTGAATCACCTCATATAGTCTCATCTCATCTGTTGTTGTGTAGTCTCATCTCACCTCATCCAATCTAGTCTCATCTTGAATCACCTCATCTAGTGTCATCTCGAATCAGTCTCATCCAATCTCATCTAATCTTGTATCATCTCATCTCATCCAGTCGTCTTATCTCTTTCATGCATAGTTGCCTTGTCTTGTTTTGCCTAATCTCATCTAGTCTTATCTTGTCTCATCTCATGTAGTCTTATCCTGTCTCATCTAATCTCTTCTAGTCTCATGTAATCTAGCCTCATCTAACCTCATCCAATCTAGTCTCATCTCAAATCGTCTCATCTAGTCTCACCTCATCCAATCTAGTGTCATCTTGAGTCATCTCATAGTCTCATCTCGAATCAATCTCATCTCATATTATCTCATCTAGTCTCATTTAGTCTTGTCTTCTCATTTCATCTCTTTCATTTATAGTTGCCTTGTCATGTCTCATCTCATCTTGTCTTATCTTGTCTCTTGTCATGTAGTCTCATCTCGTCTCATCTAATCTCGTCTAGTCTCATCTCATCTAGTCTCATCCCACCTCATCCAATCTAGTGTCATATTGAATCATCTCATCCAGTCTCATCTGGAATCAGTCTAATCCAATCTAGTCTCAATCTCATCTCATATCTCATCTAGTCTCAACTCGAATAAGTCTCATCTTATCTCATCTTCACTCTTCCATGTACAGTAGTTTTGTCTTGTCTCATTTCATCTAGTCTCATCTCTTCTCATCTACACTCTTCAAGGTTTTTAATCTTTTATCTTTTATATTGTTTGTATTAATTAACAATTAATTTACTAAATTGCTTAATTTACTAAATTTAGTTTAATCTTATTTGGATCTCATGTTGTCTTATTTAGCAGGCTCTGTCCTTGATTTGCATTTCTTTTCTCATCTTTTCTCAAATCTGTACACCTTTAAAATGTATTCTTGTTGTATCTTGTCTGCTCTCTTTTATTCTCCTTTAATATTTAAGGATGTATTCCTGTCTCGTGTCACTGTTTGTTTTCTTATCCATCTGGTTCTTACTTTTTCTTGTCTTAACCTGCCTCACTCATCTCTGCCTTGTCATATCTTGTTTTGCCTCTTCTTGCCTGGTTGTGCCTTTCAACATTTAATTTATTTTCTTCCATTTGCATTGGATTTTGTCTCATCTGTTTTACCTTAGTTGGTCTCTCCACTTCTTTTTGTTAATCGTTCATTTCACCTCGTCTCTTATCTTTTTGTTTTACCATCTGGGCTTTTTTCACATCATCAATTCATCATGCTCACTATACTGTCATTTGTAATCTCTTGCCTTTTCTCATTTGGTTTCATGACATCTGGTCAATTTTTTCTCCTTTAACCAATAACTTCTCTCATTTCCATGCTAATCTAAATTGTCATTGGCTTTTCAAAGGATGTATATATAATGAACTTTACAACTCATCGGAGCATTACAGAAACTAATTTTTACCAGAAAATTAGGAGTCAATATACTGTCCATTTCTCAATCCAAAACTTTTGAATAACAGACATAGTAAAATCAAGGTGAACCTGAAATAAATCAGACTGCTCTTCATTAGAGGGTGTAAACTGACCTCAGGACGTCTGCCACGGTTAACATATGCACACACTGGGCTGTAGGCTCCACTGCCGCAGATGAACAGATGAGTCCTGTTATAAGGCTGGATCACTCTTAAGAAGTTCCCACATCCATGCTAAGATGAACAAAAGATACAGAGATCATTGATTTTGAAAGGTAAAAGTTCCACTGAACCTATTTTAAACATCATTTTTATGAGGATAAAATTCTCCCTCAGGAATCCCTGGGACTTAAATGGCTGAATTCTTTATTGGGTGAAGAACCATACATTGTAACTTAATTGGTATCTATCTATCCATCCATCCATCCATCCATCCATCCATCCATCCATCCATCCATC
>CAIGQZ010000320.1:15342478-15353831 GCA_903798205.1 Danio tinwini | reverse complement strand
TATTATTATTATTATTATTATTATTATTATTATTATTATTATTATTAGTGTTGTTGTTGTTGTTGTTAAAATATAACACATTTTCATAATTTGTTGTCTGTTTTTGTTCTCAAAAATACATATGTACTGCCATATTCACCCCAAAAAAATACAATTGTCAAATTATTGTCAAAAAGACATATTTCAACCCAGAACCTGAAAAAAGTTTAGCTTCCAATCTCAAAATGTTGCCAAAAAGGTAATAATAATGATAATAACAACAATAGTTATAACAATTATTATTGCATTAGTAATATTAATAAACAATAAATTTATAATTATTATTATTATTAATTATTATTATTATCGCCGTGGCGCAGTAGGTAGTGCTGTTGCCTCACAGCAAGAAGGTCGCTGGGTCGAGCCTCGGCTGGGTCAGTTGGCATTTCTGTGTGGAGTTTGCATGTTCTCCCTGCATTCTTGTGGGTTTCCTCCGGGTGCTCCGGTTTCCCCCACAGTCCAAAGACATGCGGTACAGGTGAATTGGGTAGGCTAAATTTTCCGTAGTGTATGAGTGTGAATGAGTGTGTGTGGATGTTTCCCAGAGATGGGTTGCGGCTGGAAGGGCATCCGCTGCATAAAATAGTGCTAGATAAGTTGGCGGTTCATTCCGCTGTGGCGACCCTGGATTAATAAAGGGACTAAGCCAAAAAGAAAATGAATGAATGAATTATTATTATCATTTTCTTATCATCAAATATACATTTACACCATTGTCATAACAAATGTTATTCTCAAAAAAGTATATTTTGACATTTTATATAATGTCATATTTCAATTCAAAATCACCCTGTCACTAATCTAAAAAAAACTGTTGAAATATGAGATTTTCATAATTTATTACTATTGTTAATATTTACAATTAATACTGTTAAATATGTTACTATTGTCAAAAATACATTTCACACCTGAACCCGCCCACCTCACCCAAACCTAAAAAAATTTGCCACAAAGTTATTATTATTAATAATAATAAAATAAATAATAATAATAATAATAATAATAATAATAATAATAATAATAATAAAAATTATTATTATTATTTTTACATCTTTTTTAAGCAACATTTTTTTAGATTTGGGGGGATTTTTATGCACTTTTTATTTTTATACAGATAAAATATGCTGTCTGAAATAAGTCTCATTTTGAAAGTGAAATTCACATTTGTACGTGAAGCAACACAGGAAGGCCCTGTCTGTTCCATTACATCAGTGTTTCCTTTCTTTTTCATTTGAAGCAATTGAGAATTTTGGCCTCTCATCTGGAAAAAAGCTTTACAAATCTTCAAACCATGAACCAACATTCTTTTCAAAGTCTGCACGGTTTGAGCAAACAGCAGAATGAAAGGTTTGGAAGCTGAAAACATTGAACTACCCTTGAATACATTAGCACGAATCAATAGGGCAGAACGTGCATGTTAACTCCATTATGACAGGCTGTTCCTCCCTATTGATGGACACGGATTGATCATGTATCTGCAGGCAAACAGAGAAATCCATGCAATATTTACCAAGGTTGGAAAGGTGAGCAGAGGCAGAGACAGAGGTTAAATGAGGGCAGGAAAGAAGACAAATATTGTGTGCCTCAAGCTCTGTGGTCCAAGCTTAAACTCAATCGGAACAGTTAACCTAGACACAGCCTGCAGATAAGCACACTTACTGGCTTTAATATGTCATTTGGAGAGAATGGAAACCGCCCGAAGAATTAGCACTGTGTTTAAGTTCATTGCTTAATATTTTACATGTGTTCAATGTGCATTATTGTGACTCCAAAGAACTATGCGGTTTGTAGAGCCTGGTCTGTGGTTGATCAGACATCAGTTTAACCCTAACCAGACCTAACCATGACCTTTTAACCTGGCTCAAACTAGAAGAAGGTTACAGACATGTTCTTGCACCAGGAAATGATTATTGTTTGGTTCAGTTTGGTAAGGCAAGAATTGGTGTTACTAAGTTTGGGGGTATATTTTTTACAAAATTTAATTTTTTGTGCATATAGCTTGCCTTGAAATTACTTTGTGATTATGAAAAGCATATTGTTTTAGTTTTGTTTCGCTTGGTTGGATTTCTTTTTTTCTTTCTTTATTTTATTTTTGGTGTGTTTTTTGTGCTGTTTTGCTTATACCAGTTGCTTTCACAAGTAGTTTGTTTAATCACAAGTCTTATTTGTTTTTAATATTGTGTTTCGTTTACATTTGGTTTGATATGGATAGATTTTCCTGATGATATGTGACCAATCATGTTAACTTGGCATTCGCATATTTTGCCAGTATTCATACTATGGCCATATCATATGTAATAGGCTTGATATATCATGAATGATATGCGATAGTCCAGAAGAGCAGTCAAGAGAGCCTCCATTTTCAATCCGTCTATACGAAGTCCTGTCCACACAAACTTGGGCATTTAACTGTTTGTGGTTTAGCAGTTTTTTTACATGAAAATGCAGGATCAGGTGACTGAAACCAAAGTTTTCTGAACACTCTGGACAGGATGAGTATTTTCTGAAGCTCCAAGTACAGTATGGTCGTATAGTCACTACAACTGTACACTGTCTCATGACTAGGGCCAGACAGAATCTGCTAACATTTTTTGCAATTTTTTCGCAGAATTTTGTAAAAAAAAATTATGGGGAATGATTTTGGTAGTATAATAACTAAAAACCTAATGTATGAAGTAAAAAAAATTATACCCTTTTAACTTTTATTTAATGTTTACAATGCATATCAAATTAGATTCACATAATTGGTAATCAATACAAGTTTCTCACATAATATACCTACTAAAAGACAGAATATATTACTTCACAAACTGTATTGTAAATAGTACATGTTCTTATTAGTCAATAATGTTACTGAATTAATTAAATTGACTAAATTAATATAAATTTACACACATTTACACAAGTAAATAAATAGACTCAGCGATGGGCTAAAAATCTGCAGATTTCTGTGCGTGCAGATTCCCTGTGGACCTACTCATGATATCAGCATGTGCACTGTTTTCTTTTTACTTATTGGCCAACATGGTGGGTTCACATCAAATGCGGAAGATGCAATTAAGGCAAATTATTCACGTTTGTGGCAAACACTGCTGCATCACTGATTCCGTGTTTATCGCATTGCGGGATGGTAATACACCTCTGTTCTCACATTTGCATTGACTTGTATGTAATATAGTCCTGCAAATACTTAATTCCATTTTTGGTGTGACCTAGCATAAACAGCTTTTATTGTCACCTGTCGGTTTGGCATTCACTTAACATGCATCATAGTTTGCTTTTTCATGGGGACAAAGATCTTATTTTAAAGCAAGTCGAGGAAAACTCCTTTTTTTAAATACCTGTGTACGTGTGGTATTCACGTACCTGAAACTGACCATCAGCATTTTCAAACTAAAATGGGGTCTGTAGCATTTTTAAAATGTGCAGGTCAAAGGTGGCAGAGAAGTGTGGATAACACTTCTTACTTAACACAAGTATGACTAATCTTGTAAAGCATGTATTAATCATAGTTCAACATTTACTAATGCATTATTAAAAATCCAAAGTTGGGCTTGCACAGTGAGTTAACATGAACTAACGTTTCTTAACTGAAATAACATTAACTAATGTTAGCAAAGATGAATAAATACCACACTAAATATATTACTAATTGTTTCTTCATGTTAGTAAATACATTAACTAACATTAACAAATGAACGATTATTTTAGTGTTATTGAAGTGTGGATGCCAGGCTTAATCATAACAAAACGTATATGTTTTTATGAATCACGTTAATGTAAATGGCACCTTGGTTTTGTTGCTTTTATGTTTCAGGTTTAGATGTTTTTTTGTTTTAAATTCCTTGATTTTGTTTTGCTGCATATTCTTTCTGTTTTTGCATTTGCTTTCTTTGCCTAGTAGTTTATTTCCAAGCAATTTCTAAAAGGAATTTTGCTGTTAATTTTTAATTTATGTTTAGTTTCATTTAGTTTTGTTTGGTTAGATTTAGGCTCTTGCATTTGTTTTCTTGTTTGTTTGTTTGTTGCATTTAGATTATTTTTTTCTAGCAAACATATGCTAACAAACTCTGAAAACAAAATCATAAGTTTTGTTTTTAACATACTCAGGCTGAGATATCACTTGTATCAGTGCAGAGGCTTTAAAAAACCTGTAAAAGGACAATCCAAAGTAAAACATTCAGTCTTTTGTATAGATTATTTATCATCAAACTTCTGGGCTTCAGCCACAACAGTGATTTATGCCAAAGACGTTACCTTATAGCAGATGAATGTGATGTTGGCTCAGGTCAGCGCTGTTTAATCCTCAAAGTGATATCTGAGGTAGAAAATTCTGAGAATGTTTCACCCAGGCCACGACTGGCTTTGAGTAAATGTTAGTCTTGATTTTCAGCGGACTATAATTAAGATAAAAATCAGGCATTCATAGATGAGGCCTTTCTCAAAGCTCCCAAGTGTGCATTTTCATAAATGTTTGAGGGCTTAACAGTCTCAAATTATGGCATCACTGTTAGTATATGGCACATTCAAACACAATTAAATGCTGTATTGTGGCCTGCTGAAGGATGAAGGAGTTTTAATGCTGCATAATTGCAGTACAACTAAAACAATCCAAGGACAAAAATGTGTGGTGTGTGTTTTCGTGGAAAGAGAAAATTTGTGCATGCACGCAAACTGGCACAAATATGTTGTAAATGACTCCCATCACGACACGGAAACACCCTGATATGGCGTTCTGTTTTTTATAAGCCAAAATGAAATGCATTGCTTGACTCCATCATTATGCGGTTAAATATCATTGTATAAATTACAAAGAACAGAACTGTCAGCTGATGTAAACAGAGTTTGACAACCGCTAGTAAAGCATTGTAAAGGTCAGAGACGTGATGTGAAAAAGCTGCGTTAAAGGCTAAATGTAAATGCTAAAAACTATCCATAGACTGAAGGATTCCTAAAATGCTTCACATTTCTGACGGTTAACCGAAAACCACAACAACCCACCCATGGACAAATCAACATGGGTATCAATTAAGCTCCTTTATTTGCAAAGGGTGTTGGCTTGTGTTACCTGGCCCAAGTTCACAAATGTGGCTTAAACTGAATTTTGGACTGGGTGGATTCAGGTCAGAACTGATAAACAAACATTAGCAGACAAAATGTGGAGCCAAGGTAACACCCAACTGTTTGTGACTGTGTCCTAATTGAAGTAAATGCATTATTAACTAGGCTGACTTCATCATTTTGCCAAATGTGACGTCCAACTGATTTTCTTCTAGGAAAAATGGACCAAAAAATAAAATAAAATAAAATAAAATAAAATAAAATAAAATAAAATAAAATAAAATAAAATAAAATAAAATAAAATAAAATAAAATAAAATAAAATAAAATAAAATAAAAGTTGGAAATAATACAATGATACATATACAAAATAATACAATATATTATAATTTACTATAATAAAATATTTTTCCTTCCCAGAGATGGGTTGCGGCTGGAAGGGCATCCGCTGCGTAAAACAAATGCTGGATAAGTTGCCGGTTCATTCCGCTGTGGCGACCCCAGATTAATAAAGGGACTAAGCTGAAAAGAAAACGAATGAATAAAATATTTTTCCATGCATTTCAGTATTAGATTCAAGGGTTAAATTTGTGATAATTCAAATAGTAATAAATTTTAATTATTTTACTAAATTTATTATAAAACAATAATCTATCAATATTCTATCAATAATCTATCACCAATCAATACATGAAGTGATCAAAAAAAAATGTTTGTCTGACCAATTTTTGATCTTCCGGCTTACTGATGTTCCATTTTTTTCACGCCTTTATGACGTTCACATTCAAATTGAAGCACAAAAATAAACCAAAACACCAAAAATGTATGTTTAAACTAAATAAAATGCCCTTTCATCAAAAATGGCTACAACAGCCAGTAATCGTTTTTGTTTTTAAACATGACCTGTGTAAAATTATTTTTTTCTCAGATTACTCAAATGATAATAATTATCATGTCATTGCTTTTTATTGTTACACATTACCAATGTTTGTTTTTTTCTCTGGGCTACATAATTCATCTTTATCAGAGTTTATTATTGAGTTTCACTTGCCAAGCCATTCCCTTTGGATGAATGCATTATCAGGCAAAGAAATTTCAGAGACAGCAAGTCTTGTCCTGTGACCAAAGTTCACTTTATGGTGTGAATCGAGTTTCAGAAGAGCTTTTAAATTCACCACCAAACATCAAAACTGACCTTTGCTTCACCTAACTGGTTTAATTTGTCAAAAGGTGTTAGTTTAGTAACAATATCTCTCTTCTGCCACCTGTAATTACAGTTTTTGGCAAAGACAAGGTTTAAAAAGAGTTTCTGAGAAATGAACTTAAGAATTAGAAAATTTGGTCATGAATTAAACCATTAAGAAAATTTTTATTTTTATTTTTTCCCCCCAGATCCAATAACAATCATGAAAAATATGTTGTTGAAACATTTATACATCTAAAAAACATTTAATTCACCAACATTGAGGTGTTGAAGGTTGATTAAATATGACTTTTGCTTTTCCAAAAATATTTCATTCACGCTAAATTTAAATGTTGATTAAAGAAGAATGCATGAAGTTTGAATAAATGTGTCAGCAGGGAAATATTTAGTTACTCTTTCTGCCATTTATTACATCAATTATTAATGACCAAATTGCAATTTCAACTGAACTATTGGAATTTTTCATTTCTCTTATTCTCTCTTTTTCTGCGAGACTGCCAAAACTCCCTACTCTCTCCATAAAGCGCCTTTACTGAAGCTCCTCAGACACCCCAGAACATCTGCTATCCCAGTCCAATCCAGCTGAGTATTTCAGACCAGGTTCACTATAATGCTCCAATGCTTTAACCTACACATCTGTCTTCTTCTACAACTCTAAGAAAGATGAAAATGATCCAGAGGTCTAAGGGACTAAAGGGATGTCTAAATCACACAAGAGACAAACCAGGACCTCATAAATTGTGTCTGTTGATGGATTCCCAAGCTATACATTACATCGTTCGTTTACCATGAAACATTCAACAAAATACAAAACACATCTGATTTTTCAATGATCAAGATGTATTCTGTATTTACACTATAGCACCTAGAGTAACCATTTCTCAAACTCTAATTATTTGCAGAGATCTCTGGACTCAATGTCATCTCCAGAGATGTTACTCAAATCCACACCTGCGCTCGGAAAAAAGCAAACTGCCTTGATTTGCACAACAGAAAAGAGCAATCTGGCAGACATATTATTTTTAGTGATGTTCAACAGTTAGGATGTCTTTATTAGTAACAAATGTTGAGTTTTCTTGTGTATCTTGCACTTCAAATGATAGTCTTAATATTTGTCAAATGTACAGTCAGTTATGTCTGAAGTAAAAATAAATGTTTGTGGAAAACCTTTGTTAAAGTGAAAGTATCTCATTAACAATAGCAAATAAATTTTTGACCGACCTGAAGAATATTAAGCTGTGTTTTCAACTGTATGCTTGCTCTTTTGTGTTTGTTTTCTTAGGTAAATTTGTTTATAACTGACTGATCGTGTGCCTTCAGTAATGCTTTTACTTCATGTGCTTCAATAGTTTTGTCTTTAATACTAAAATTGGAAATAAAGATCATGATATTTATTAGAATGGTACATGATATAATTTATTAATATGTTACATGGATCAAAACAATGAAAACAACTGATATTTTTATTTTGCTTCTTTATTTTATTTTATTTTTTTAGTAGGGCCAGTGAAACTTTTGACAGAGCAAATGAAAAGCTCAACAACCAATAGTAAAAGACTAATAGTACAATTTTTGAGTTTGAGTTAAATGAAGATTTAATGCAGTCAACAGTGTTGCCAGATTGGGCAGTTTTGAATTAGATTTTGTGGGTAAAAAAAATAGCATAGGCGGGTTAACAAAATTTGGGCAGTTTTGAAATGGAAATTTTACATGCAATTTATTGAACAAGACATAACTGTGTGCTCCTACTCCATTCAGTAGTGACCAGTGCATACAGCACAAATCGCGTGGGCCCACCCAAAAGAGCAGGCGAAGGAAAGTTTATCAAAATCTGACTCCCCGGACAAAGCCTGCTCCCCTTCGCGTGCACACACATCACACAGAGCCTGCAGTTAAACTCATGGCGGTTTATCATAAAACTTAATGATCATTTTTTCCACAGTTGACAGCAAGGACAAACATAGAAGAGTTATCTGATTGACAAGCAGCATTCAATTATGTTCAAAAGAATTTAAATTAGTTTAATTTACACCCCATTTTGAAAGTAAAACATTTTCTAATAGGTAGTGTAATCCACACAACATTAAGTGCAATGTGTGGGTGAGAGGGGGCAGTCCTAAAATTATGACAGTTAAAGTAACTAGGTTAATTTTGATTTAAATAAATTAAAATAAAATAAAATATCGATCTAATATTTTGTGTGTTGTTTTTGTGTGTTTTGGGCAGGTTTTGGACCGCTTTTGTGCTGGAAAAAGTCCTCTATAGCTTGCAACACTGGCAGTCAAAAATAATTTGTTGCTTGTTCAAACAACTTATTTAAAATGGGCTGAAACAGCATAATTCTTTTAGCTTTTTTGGGACAACATAATTGTTTTACTGTATGTTCAACCCAGTCAAATTTGGAGCAACAATTAAGTTAACTTAGTCAGTTTGTGTTGGGACAACATGAAGGAATTGTGTGGAACCCAGCATATGTTTCAGTGTGATGAATGTTGGTAAATGTTTACAGAAAAACAAATACTAGAACAGTCAATGGTTACCATTTTCCAACATTCTTCAAACTATCTTCTTTTGTATTCATCAGAACAAAAACATAAAACAGTAAATAATGACAATTTTTGGATGAGCTATCCCTTTTAGATGTACATAATTTTTTTATTTGAATTTATACTGTGGGATCAAAAATGGTATCATTAATAATTTTAATGATATATTGAAATTAGAAATTTGATTAGTAGCAAATAGAGTGTGTTACGTGGCCTTATTCAGAAAGAGGGAGAGGGAGAACAATTGCTGAATGTTTTCAGTCTGAGCTGACTTTTTCCATGGCACAGTCCTCTGACACTACTTATGTCGCCATTAGAAAGCTTCCCACTGCTTCTTTTCAGCACATAAGACATAGACGGATGACTGAACTAGGGAATGTGCTGGAAAGCTAAGGAAAAGGAACATAGAATGATAAATTAGGCCAAAAACTGGATTGAAAGGAATAGGAGAGCTGGAAAGCATATAGACGAGTTTGACAAGAAGCAAATGTCTGCCAGATATAGCCTAACCAGACATGTTAGTGTAACTTCCTAGATATTTAAAAACAGAAAATGAAAGGGCAACACTTTATTTTGATGGTCCATTTGAGTATTAGTAGACTGTCTGCTTAATATCTGTTGATACTGCTCCTTCAACAGACATTTCAAGAGTTCACACTTAGATATTGCTTGATGCTATTAGCAGGTTTGTCAAGCTGTCCTGGGAGAGAACCTTGAGCTCAGAGATAATTGAGCCCAGGGCTTCCGCCTGGTCGATTGAGCATGTAAGGGGAGTACGAGATCAGGTAGTTCTCGAGATCTCCCCGTGATAAAGGAAGAAAGGCGGAGAAGGGGTGGATAGGGGGTTTCTTCGGAATACGAAGATAAGGGAGTAAATTTTACTAGGCTACTTATAATAAGTTTGGGTCCATCTGATTGGCTAACTAATGATTGTAGATGAGAGCCAGCTGCAGTCAATCATATCACGTGCTCCTCTCAAAATTAGTTTGTGAAACTTTACTTAACTGACTATAAGAAACTTTGCAAGTACATGTCAACTTACCCTAACCCTAACGCCAACCTAACAGTCTACTAATAATCTAATAAGAAATGATTGACATGTAGATGAAATGTAGCTTAAATTAAAAAATAAAGTAACCAATGAAATTCTTGACAAAAGAGCTGAACGTTTGATACCTTCTGATTATCAATTTGTAGTAGTAAATGAAGAGATGTTAAATCAATCACAAGTTTATAATAGAAATCTAATACTGATTTTGTTTTCTGATCTCTTTTCATCTAGACTCAATTAAACCTATTAAATAACAAAACTCACCAAGTGCAGAGTTGATGTTTTATATTGTGTGTCTCTAGTATTTTATTTGTACTAAATTTAATAAAATAAATAAAAATGATTATTTGACCTATGCAAAAACATGAATATTTCCTAGGTCTGAATGCATGTTATGTTAAATCCTTGTCCTTCTTAGCAAACTGTCATTTGAAGGCCGCATCTATTATAAAACTGCAAATTTTCATCTTAAAGATATAGCTAAACTGGAACATAGGCTCTCAATAAATAAAACAACAAATTCAAGTGTTAATCACCTCAAGGCTAGATTATTTTATTGTGTTAATTGTGCAGGCCTAATAAACCAGTACTGTACTGTCAAGAGCTATGCTTTTTGGTTGCCCACTCACTTAAGAAAGCTTTTTATGAAGATTTCCCCTTTAATAATTCAGATGCTAACATTTATTAGTCGTGACATTTACTGTATTCCTGAATCCAATGGGATACCTGTCAAAGTTGCACAAAAATCCATTCAGGTCAGAAAATCTCCTTAAAGTGATCAAATTTTCCCAGCAAGCCAAGCAACTGGTATCCTTATGCCCTGACACAGCACTCATCTTCCTACTCGACTATATTAAATGTTTGCTACAGCAGATCAGAGGATAGATCGCTCTCGACATCTGATACCAGACCAGCACAGCCATTTCCATTAGACTGATCAAAGTCATGGGAACATTATTCTTGAGTTAGCACCTACAGATAATGTTTCAAACACATACATATATGCTTTATGTATTACTCTGGATATATTATTAACAACCAAAATCATGCATCTAAAGACCATTAAACCATCTGCAGTTTGTGAATAAAAATGATATAGTCATTTAAAATTCTGAGCTTTACTCTAAATTGTATGAGTCTAGTGTGATTTGGAAGCAAATAAATCTAAAATGTTAAATAATTTGTCCATTATTTATAATTCATCTCGTGATCTAATTAAATATTTTAATAATATTGTGAAGCCAGAAAGTATTCACTGACCACACATTAGTTTAATCGGATTAAAAGCACTGAGTCCATTCCAAATTATATTTAACTTTACCACCTTTGAACCAATCCAAAATTACTAGCCTCACAGAAAATTAAGCAAGGTTCAAAAGTGGCACAAATCAAACTTTTCAATAATCAACCAACCAACCAACCAACCAATCAATCCATCAATCAACCAACCAAT
>CAIGQZ010000320.1:15331395-15342468 GCA_903798205.1 Danio tinwini | reverse complement strand
AACCAACCAACCAACCAACCAATCAATCCATCAATCAACCAACCAATTAACCAACCAACCAACCAACCAATTTATCAATCAACCAACCAACCAATCCATCAATCAACCAATCAACCAACCAACCAACCAACCAACTATTATTGTCAAAGCAGCACATTCAAAACTCATAACAGTGATCAAAAGTAATGAGGACAAATAGAGGCCTTGGTCTGCTTCATAACACACTTAATGAAAAGCTTTTTCAAGGGAAGTGACCTCACTAAAAAGGAGCATGTTATCATATAAGCATGTTATATGTCACCCAGCTTAGCCACCTTCAAAACAACAGGAAGTGTTCTTGTGATTAAAGTGAACCCCATGTGAAAGGAAATGATTTGATTGAAGCATGACATTGACCATTCTTACCTTGAAATGGCAGGAAGACTCGCGGCTGCGGAGAAGAAAGAGCCTGAATGCTGGAGACACAGAGGCCAAGGAGAAGGAACAGCTGAACACTCGTCCCCAGTGGACAAACCCAGGGCACTCCTGACCTCCCCATAACTGCTGAGGAGACTCCCGGACCAGCCCACCTGCGGAGACAAGGTGAAGGAAATGTGAAGGACAAAACAGGCCTGCTGAGGAGTAAGGAGAATTATAAAGTATACTGAGAGATGAAGATAAATGCAGTTTGAGGGCAGAGGTGGATTACTTTTCAACTCTTATTATTAATTGTTTATGCCCTATATTCCAGTTAAAATAGTAAATGGAAAACAATCTTGAATCAAGATTTTTTTTGAGATGCAACGTTACAAAGGATATCTAGATTTTAGTTTTGAACTTGATAACATGGCAGGTTTTTAGCATTAATTAGCCTGTTGCTAGCAAGAATACGCTACTTAGTTTTTAGCCTGAATAGCATGTTGCTAGCATGAATTGACATGACACTAGCATACCTCTAACATAAATTAGCATGCTGTCAGCAGGAATTAGCTTGTTGTCAATTTTTTTTAACATGATGTTGCATGTTAGTAACATATTTCAAACAAATTAGCCTGTAAAATGAAATAGGAAGTTGCTATTGTGACTATTATAAAGCATTTTAGTTTTTGCAGGAATACCATGTTGTTTCCATGAATTTGCAAGTCATTAATATGTTTCAAACATGGATTAGTCTGTTTATAGCATGGCAAGCTAACATGCTTCTAACAAATCCGCATGGGAATAGCATGTTTCTGCAATTGCATTGTTACAATCTGTGAATAATATATAATATATAAACACTACCATTCTTATACAATAACATGCATGTAACATGCTCTGTGGATTATCGCATATTACCACTACACTTGGTTTGAAAAAATAGTTAAATATAATTCAGTAATTTACATTTAAATGTCATTGTGAAGTGTTCAAATGCAAAAACCTCTTAGTGCCATCTGAACTTTTCTTCTAAAATTATTATTTTTTCAGCCTCCAGTTTGTAGGTATGTTAATTTCACTGTTGATGCAAAGAAGAAGTTTCTTTTAATGCATGGTCTCAAACTGGATTCCTGGAGGGCCGCAGCTCTGCACAGTTTTGCTCCAACACTAATCAAACACAGCTGATCCAATTAATCAAGGCATTCAAGACTACTAGAGACTATTAAGCAGGTGAGTTGGAGGTGATTAGAGCTAAACTAGGCAGAGCTGCGGCTCTGCAGGAATTAAGTTTGAGACTATTGTTTTAATGCCTTTAAAGTGAAATAACTAAACAAAAAAAAAATCAGAGGCTAAGAAAAATGCTCAATATAGAAGAAAAATGTATAAACAATACTCTTACAATGGATGTTGTAATTAGTTTTCCTACAATCTACAATCTATGCGATCAGATAATATCAATTAAATGCCAAAAATGTACATTGTCACAATGTGCAATCAAGAAAACTTAACAAATGCTTGTTTAACTTCATGAACTTGTAAAGCATTGTGATGTGACTGTCAAATCACAAGCAGTGTCAGTAATCACAGTTGCACACGGGTTATTTATACTTAACATCATACCTCAAATAATGCACATTTTTCCATGGATCTATTAAGATAACCTCTTAACAGAAATGATATTTACCATTTTTGCTTTTTAATCTTCCACAGTGTCCTCCGCAATAGACTTTCATTAGAAATGCATTGTAGCATATGTCATGGAGAATTTACTACAGTACAGTACATCATACCGCTCAACCAACTCAACTTGTATTGAACCCACAACATTCCTTTAAAAGTTCAACATGTTTTGCATTTGAGACATTAGCCACTTTCCTGGTAAAATGTCTTATGATATAATGCTAAATCAACAATGCTTCAAAAGCAGCCAGTTTAAACACATATTTTACCAGTTGTATCATAAGTTACGTTTAAAAGCATTTTCCTTAAAGGCCTCCTGTTAACCTTTTAGTTGATTAGTGCTGAGAAAGTGCCATGACATTGATCCGCTCAGTCATGATATCAACCAGTATCATATAAACAATGGCTCCTGTCCAGCTTGAGTCATTACTTTAACTTTGCACAAGTGCTTTGTAAGGAATATTAGGGTAGGGGTAGTGCAAAAAAAATTACAAATAAATAAAAAATAGCTTTTACTTCTAACAAAAAATGCATGGACATTTCCCAGTGTTTCTCTTCTCTATTATGGGACAACAGTAGTTCAATAATACATGAGAAGAAGTTTGATTTCCACTTCAAAAAACTCTTGTTTCATGCTCCAGGGAGAACAGACAACATTTTCTGACCAGGACCCTCTTGGAAAATAAGAATGCGTGTGGTTCATAATTATATATTAATAATATGTTTGTTTTGTAGCAGAGAGTGCAGAAGGACAAAGAGGAAAGTAAGAATAGAGCAGTCTCTGGGCTCATGTCTTATACATGAATGATGTGAAAGATTGATAGGAACTGTGTACAAGGCATCTGCAGTGCATGTCTGACTTGGTGAGGTTTGAGCTCCCTGCTCAGGGTGTGTTCACAGTCAGCACAAATGCATGCATGTCAAGGAAGACACCAGGTAGGGTGCACAGCTTGAATCTGCTCAATGGAGGATATTGAAGGGTCTTATTGCTTTTTGGCATCTCACACCATGAGCATCACTTTTTTTGGAAGTTCAAGGTATTAAGGTGCAGTCAATACTTTTTGTTTGGCTGCTTTTGTGGTGAAAAGCAGTTATTTTACTGGAAGTTGATTTACTCAAGTATTCAAGTATTTTGCTTGAAGGTGAAAGATTTCCCCTTGGACTTTGCAAGGTGGACAAATTTTTTATGATCCTGCCAACTGACAACTGCTGGTTTTGAAAATGACTTGAGCTGAGCCTTAAGCATCTATTAGTTGTATATGGACAATTTGTTGGACATCATACCTAAAATTCTAAAATAATGCATATTTCGTACACTTCACCAGAAGTGTGTATTGTTGGCCAATGTTTTTCATTATACACACATGTTTTTTTATCAGTGAATACCACTTCTTTTAAAAGAAGCAGTGTGTAAGAATCCCATATAAAATATTGATATATGGATATATATTAACATATATATACAGGGCTTTACATTAACACCCCCCAAATGCAGGTAGATTTCAGCTCTGGCGGGTTAGACAGACACCTCCAGTAGCCCCTTTGGCTGGTTGAAAATCATTTTTAAATTGTAGTTTTCTTAAAAGCAGGATTTGACAATAACGATGGCCCAACATTCGTGCAAATGCGATCTTAGAATCGAGAAGCAGCACGACTGACAAATATAATTGTGTTCGTGCGGGCAAAAGAAAGCTGGTTGATTACCGAATGAGAGCATAATAATTCGCGCCAACAGCTGATGTGATGCGCGTGACTGTTTAAAACACGTGCGCGCTCCCGTTTCCTTGCTTGAAACAACCATGCCTGGAAACGCAACTGGTGTGACCAGTTCTCTTTCAAATAGACTAGACAAAAAGTTGTTCATGCACCCACAGCCCTGCTGCTTTCAAGTGCTCCAGATTGGTCTTTTTGTAAGCAGCACCGGTTGCTTTCGATTTAACCATTATTTAAACAGGATATAGGATATTAACTTTGCATTTATGTGTAGTTAACTGGTGTTAACTGTTTTTTTTTTTTAGAAATGTTTTGTTAAATAAAATGTATAGTATACAGCTATATTTTGCTTGTTTTGACACATTATTAAAAATGTGTGGCTAAGAAATAATATTTTTTTTATTATTAGTGTGGTTAGAGATAAATTTGGTAAATACTTTGAGCTATGAAAAGTCATATGAAATAAAAACTAATTGTAATACAACATTATGAAACCATGACCCATGTGCTCATGCTCACTGAGCAAGCTCATACACAACACACAAAAAGTAAAATGAATTAGGAGGCATGTGGACATTCCACAAAATATAAATCAAGTAATTTTAGCATGTCAAAGTCAGATTTATGCATATAAAATATATTTTCCAAACAACAAAATGGCTAGTGAAAATGGCGAGTGGCTAGTAATGTTGGAAAACTACTAGGCTGGTGATCAAAAAAGTTAATGTCAAGCCCTGTATGTATAAAATGATAGCTAATATATATGAACATATATGTGCATATTTGTAATTCTAATAGTAAAAAAACTATTTTTGCTATATTTGTAAAATCCAGACATTAATTTTTATGCCATATATGCAATTTGCATCCATTGTCATACATCAGATATCTATGTACCAATTTTTTTCCCCACACAGATTTTGTCATTTTTTCAAAGATTTTTTAAACTGATCACTAGAAATCTACACTATTTGTAGATGATTGCTGCCTGAGCTGTTTCTTCATTTCTTAAAATATGCATATTTTAGTGCAAAACAATAAACAAAAGGATTGTTGACCAGGACACACCTCACCGACACCAAACAACTTGCTAGATCACTTTACTAGGCCACACTCGAGCTCTGATTTCAGAACACTCTCTTCAGCCAATGGTCTGATGACAATTCATGCTGAATTCGGCCAACGAGCTCCAACGTTATCCCAACGAGAGGCGATGTGTAGAACACATCAAACCAACTACCCTGTTTGACTATTGGCTTGGTGTGTCCCAGCCCCTAGTCTAAGTCTATCAACCAATCTCTTGCTTGATAGACTTCCATTACAAGTGCACTACAGCCCAAGGTGGTTGTTGTTGTTGTTGCTATTTTAGCAACTCACAGCTTGAGAGGATGACTGAGATAGAAAACATTGGCTTAAGCTGTTGGTTGGTCATATCAAAAGTCTTTCTTTATTAGTTTACACTGCTTGTTTTGTTACATTAAACCTGTGTGACTTCAGTTATTTGACGTTAACACTTGGAAACTTCAGTATTTGTTTGTTTCCACCACACTGCTGCAGAAACTTTATGCATGTTCAACAAGACTGTATAAGTTTGTATGTTTGTGTAGTTTATAAGTGAGAGTTGTGTTTGTGAGAGTGTTTTGATGGGGTCAATAAAAAAAAGTTGTTTTGCATGAGTTAATGCATATTTACAAGGGTGCGTATGTGTATACATGTGCATGTGTTTGTTTGAGCATAAGATAAACTGCAGTGGGCTGAAATGTCTTTGGCAGTGTGTATTGGAGAGAAGCTCTTAAGCTGGGTGGAGGCTACTTCTCTCTGGATAGTAATGGCTTTCTACTCCTGGTCAGAGCCTGCCAGACGTATACATGCATACAGCTGCTAAAGTCATCAATGGGCCATCATCATCATCATCATCACTGAGCATGAACTGAGATCACAACACTTAAATGATATATAATCCGTCATTAGTTGTGTGTGTAATGAACAGGTTCCATCAAGACCTTCACATAAAGCCAACAAAGAATTAAAGCAACTCTCTAAAATGCTTCTGTCAATTCCAACACTAAACAATGAGATATTTTTATAAAATTTCTGTTAAGTTTTACATTTCACATTACATATGTGCAATAATTATATTGCAGTATTGTTAGTTTGCAATCTCTTACATTACTTTGACATCTCCCTCTCTCTCTAAAAACTGCTGCTTGACAAAATCTTACACATAGAAACTGATACGCTTCATTGAAAATGTATTATATACGTAGATATCACCTTTTTGAAATGGACTAGTACTGTAATTTAGTACTAGTAATGGGTTACTGCAAAATATACTGTACATAAACTGTCCACTTTGTGATTTTGAGTACAATTTAATAACATATAAAGCTGCTTTGGAACAATAATTGTTGTGAAAAGCACTATTATATTATATATAATATTAATAATTAATTTATTAATGAATTCTCCAGTTAAAAAATGGAAAATAAAAAATTCAAGACATTATATTGTATTATATTGTATATTTCATTAAACATTTGTCAATAAAACATACATTTTCTCCAGAGTTAAAGAGAATGAAATCTAAACTTCTAATTTATTTGCACTAAATATCAAATTTTTATATATATATAAGCTTTTTGTTCCTTAATACATGTCATAGGTGCTGATATATACAGTATACACCTTATATTTAGATATTTTTGATGTTGATTTTCTGATGAGGATTTTCCAGATCAATTGACAGCCTTTTTAGAATGATTGAAACTGGGGCTACATGATAAATCGCATGCGATTTGTTGTGCGCACTTGTCAGTGAAGTCGTTCTGTAATCAGTAGTAAATCTCCAAGAAATCTTCACAAGATGTGCATGACAGTCATAGCTTTTGCTAAATGACAGATGATTTTGTGTTAATTTATCGTGTGGCCCTAATTGAAACATCATTTGAGATGTGTGATAAGACTGATCTGTTCAGTTCAGCAAAGTCACATTTCTCTCTTCATTGTTGTTGTTGTTGTTGTTGTTGTTGTTAAATGTTGATTAATTTACTCAGTAAAATTTCCATCATGGTTTATGCCCATATTTGTATTGATTAAAACAAATCCTAACTCAATTAAGAGTGATTTTAATGCACATTTTAATATTTATATTTAACAGAATTGATAAAGCGATTGACAAAATATTGCTTGTGAAGTTGCATCTGAATAAAATCTGAATCTGATTTCAAGAATCTTTGCTTTTTTATCTTGCTTGATTAGGTCACGCTGTGAGTATTGAACTTTACATAGCACCCCTCACATTTCTGTGACATCTGGAAGTCTTTAGCTCAAATGTTTAAAACTATTTTACTGACACTTCCAGATTCCTAATTAATTTTGTCACGAGGTGATTTCTGTCTTGCTTTCATAGCCTCAACACTAAAGCTGGATCACAGAGTCATCCGAGAATCTCGAACGTCTGTCAAAGCTGTCATAATGCGCATTCATACACACTGCTTCAGCCTAGAGCACAGCAGCCTGGAAACTTATTATGAGCGCTTTATCTTCAAGCTTATCGTCCTGTGTTTGTCATGGCATCTGCATAATGAGTTTTCCATCTTATGAAAGTGTCAGTCAAAGGCAATTATTGCTCACTAGAAATATGATGGCCAACTTCAGCTTAAAACTGGCTCATCTAAAATGGGTTAAGCAGATGAAAGTAAAATTAAGTGTCTTTTGTTAAAACAATTATGTGGAAACTCCATTACAGTAGATAGTATGAATGTTACTGGATGTTCTGTGGTTCTTGACTGTGCAGAATTTCAACAGTGTTGCTATGAGGTTTGCTAGGTTTCTCTGTGATGTTTAGAATTTTACATTTGGCCTATAAGTAAATTCAGGCATTTTGTCATCCATAAGGTGGCATTTGTCCACTCTGTCAAGTTGTTTGAATTGTTTAGTGGATTTTAGTGTGTGAAATCCAGTCATTTTATTTGCAATCCATGTAGTCTGTTAATTTATAATTTTATAATTCATTTACTTTAAGGCAATATGGCAGCTGGCATTTTAAGTGAACTTTTTAAGTCAACTAATCACTCTAAAAGAAATGGATTTACTACATTTTTAAAGTGTGTCTAATAATTACTATAAAAGAAATTGGTATACTCACTTTTTTAAGGTAAATCAACTAATGGTGTGTTCATTTTGGCACACATTGTTATTCTTTAGATAAACAATTAATCTGATAATTCACCCATTAGTAATCTTCAATTAAAGTCTTTAAGACTTTAAAGTAAAATAAAATAAAAACTAACTGGTGTGACATGATTTTAAACAGAACAAAGTTTGTTGTGTGTTTGTTACAGGAATTTAAAACAATCTTAACAAGGCAAATTTTCCCGAAAAGTTAAAGTTGGCTTCAGCCAGTAAACACCTTTGAACTATCATAAACACTGAAGAGCTGATTTATATTAGAAGCTGAAGTGTAATTCTAATTGAAAGCAACTTGAAACTGTGTTGTCCTGTTTAAAGCTGTAAAACTGCTTAAAACATTTAACAATAAAACTGTTGAAAAGCTTGTTCAAACATCTTAATTACTATTTAAAGATGCTTTCTTAACTGCTATTTTTTACTGTTATGTTTGTTTGCTTATTTTGTATAATATTTCAATATACTGTATATTGAAATATATTTGATTTCAGCAAAGAATAAAAACAGAACTTTGCTTCAATATTTATTATTACTTCAAGTTTGGACTTGTGGAGAAGCTTAGAATTTCAAATCTTTAATAAAATCAAAAACAACTTTCCAAATATAATATTTTACAGTTTTATGCAGCAAAAATGCATGGATTTTGTGCTTTTTTTGAGATGCCCGTCACCACACCACACCCTGTCATTCACCAGCTCACACACAGCCAAGCACGCATACACTACCACAGTGCAACAACAATAAAGGTCTCCATTCAATATTGCTTTTTAATATTGGACCAAATCCCAGCTACAATCTGTAGGGCACTCTTATAAAATAATAACATCTTAGTCTCAAACTCCCTAGACTCATTCACACTTACTGCTGTCCATTCCGTGAGGCTCTCAGCACACATTCCCCAGTGTTTATGACAATCAAAAAAGCTCAAGATGCACAAAAAAATACCCAGTTGAGAGATGGAAGAGTGTTGTTCACAATGCCTCATAAACAAGAAACTTGCTATTATATTTAGTTTGTAGAATTTTAGAATTTGTTAAAATCAAGTGTCAATGAAATATGGGTTATTGCACCTTTGGAAACTTAAAGTATGAGATGGACATGTGTTTTTTCACAATACTTAATGCTCAAGAAACTTAATAAGATATGAATATATAGAAAATTTAATGAGAAATTAAATTTTGTGTAGAAATAGCACATTAAAATGTACCGATTTCTCCCACAAACAAGCTAAATAACTTGATTACAAATGACAGTGGGGTAAGAAATTAAATAGAGCAAATTAAATATCAGTAAACATAATTTAAATAGTGATAAATATTCTAACTAGTTTGAAATTAAGCTATTTAAACTTATAAGGAGCATTTTTAGCACATCATCAGTGATAAAATAATTGCTCAGTGTGTTTTAGAATAAAAAAATAGCAATAATCTTAATTAATTAAAAGTGTCTCTTTCTAAAATCAACATCTTTATTTTAATATAGCCTCTTGTCTCAGTGGCTGAAGCATGTAAGAGGTCTTGATTTCCTGTCTCTGGTGGGCGTCTGCACCTGTTAGCCTGAGTCTGAAGTCCCTCATTCCCCCTAATTTCTGCCCTGTTTGGACCACAGAGGAGCCCATCAGCCCAGAGCGAGACTCACCTAATGAGGCTTCCCAGCCGGACGGTCCTGTCACTGGGTAAGAGACGAGTTGAAAAAGACAGCGGAGCGTGGAGTTGAAGAGAGGTGTAATTCCAGCCGGCAGACTGCGGGACGGGGAACACAGAAGATTGAGAGAGGTAAGAAAGACAGAGAGAGAGAGAGAGAGAAGGGTGGACTGGTTTCCTATTACACTCCTCTCCTCTTGAGTCCCCCTCCTCTTTTTCTCTCCCCTCCTCTCTCTCTCTCTCTTTCTCTCTCTCTCTCTTTCTCTCTCTCTGAGTAAATGAACAGATATTCCAGACCTCTCAGTCTCACTTTGTCTGTAGAGTGAGCAGCAGTTTAGGAGAAAGTGCCACAGCTCTTTAGATTTATCACTGGATTGTAAAGGACATAATATGATACATAATGATGACCAAACAAAGCAGGGGAAATTGCCTTTTTTATATGCTTTTTACATATGTTAAAGCTTTTTCCAAATAAAGCTGACATGATATTTAGATATACACTGTAAAAATAAAATATATGATAGTTATTTTCAATAACAGTTCTAGTTATTGAAAATCTAATTATTCCAGCAAATTATATATAATAATTACATAATATAAATTATATTTTACTCAAGCATAAAAAGTTAATGTAAAACTTAATGTAAGTAAAATACCAATAAATACTACTGATAGATGTATTAAATACAAATATATTAAATAAACGAAGCATATGTATTTGATGTTAATTTGATATTTGATGGTAATTTACTGTAATATGCATTTGCTTAATGTTTTTAAAAGGAAACTTTGATGGCTTGAAAGTAAAAAAGAAACAGCATTTTTCAATTCAGAAAGCCTTGTTTTTAGCGACATTGGTGGCCATTAAGTGAACTGCAGTTGGTAAATTTTAGTTTGATGTTGCATGTATGCACATGTAACATAGACAGAATATGATTCAATGACTCACAGCAGTCCTTTTCTATAATTACTTAGAAAAACACAAAAATGAAATATTTTGTTTGTGTATTAGAGCTATAGCAAAAAGAGAAATGAGATTTAGGTTCAAGTGGTATTTGTAAGGAATTGGATGCAAACAGGAATACAGCTGTTTGTAAAGCATACATGGCCACCTGCTGTTAAAAACTAAGCTCAGAATTTATTTCACATAGAATAGTGATGCACTTAGAAAATCTCAGAATCAATGCAGAATCTATTTTAAAAACAATTCTTCTCTGCAGCTCTAGAATTTAGCTTATTCCATATGTAGTAATATTTTATCTTAAGTAGAATGTTTAAAAAAACGTTTTACCAGAAACCATGAAAAAAATATACAGGCATGACTAAATTAATATCTGTGACACCTGAAGATACTTTGAGGCCTTAATAAACAAATTCATTTATATCTGTTTTGATATCTGTATTATATCAGAATCAGAATCAGAATCAGTTTTATTGCCAAGTGTGCTTC
>CAIGQZ010000320.1:15289034-15311395 GCA_903798205.1 Danio tinwini | reverse complement strand
GGCCACAGATGTTAAGGCAACAGGTCTGTAGTCATTGAGTCCTGTGAACTTTGGTTTCTTTGCTATTGGGATGATGGTGGAGCATTTGAAGCAGGATGGAGCTTTTGCGCTGTTCCAGTGATCTGTTGAAGATCTGTGTGAAAATAGGAGCCAGCTGGTCAGCGCAGGTTCTCAGACAGGCTGGTGAAACACTATCTGGACCTGGTGCTTTTCCTTTCTTCTGTTAACTAAAGATCTGACGCACATTATCCTCACTGATCTGAAGTGCGGGGAGGTGTTGATGACGTAGGGAGATGGTCCGGGCGGGTGTGAGGTGTCTGGTCAGAGGTGTCAAATTTACAGTAGAACGTATTCAGCTTGTTTGCAAGATGTTTGTTGCTGTCGATGCTGGGGGGTGGTGTTTTGAAGTTGGTAATGTCTTTCAAGCCTTTCCACACTGATGCAGGGTCGTTGGCAGAAAACTGGTTTTGGCATAGCTCTTCTTAGCCACACCAATCTCCTTTGTCAGTGTGTTCCTGGCTTGATTGTACAAAAAACCTGTCCCCACTCCTGTAGTCATCCTCATTTGCGTGACGAAGCTGTTAAGTTTTGGTGTGAACCATGGTTTATCATTATTAAATGATAAGTAGGTCCTGGTAGGGATGCATAACTCCTCACAGAAACTGATGTATGATGTTACAGTCTCTGTGAGCTCGTCCAGGTTGGTGGCTGCAGCTTCAAAAACACTGCAATCAGTGCATTCAAAACAGGCTTGTAAGACCTGCTCTGTGTTGTTGGTCCATCTCTTAACAGTCCTTAATACTGGCTTAGTAGTTTTAGGTTTTTGCCTGTAAGTTGGTATAAGATGTACCAGGCAGTGGTCGGAGAGTCCTAGAGCTGCTCTGGCGACGGAGCGATATGCATCCTTTATTGTAGTGTAGCAATGGTCCAAAATGTTATTGTCTCTGGTGGGGCATGTAATGTGCTGTTTGAATTTAGGCAGCTCATGTGTAAGTTTTGCCTGATTAAAGTCACAGAGAATAATAAAAACAGAGTCCGGGTGTCATTGTTCAGTCTCTATGATCAGATCAGACAGCTGTTGTAATGCAGTACTCACTTGTGCTTGCGATGGAATGTAACCACAGATGAGAATGAACGAGGAAAACTCCCTTGGTGCGTAAAACGGCTTGCAGTTGCTAACTTAAAAAGTACTTCCACATCAGGACAGCACATCTTCTTTAACACAGTTACATCCGTACTCCACCTCCTGTTAATGTAAAAGCACATCCCAGCACATCCAAACACAGCGTGTTTTGCCCGTTAACTCCGTATCACGATGTGCTCTGTACAGCTGAAAGTCCGGTAGGTGTAATGCGCTGTCCAGAATGGCTTCGTTCAGCCAGGTTTCTGTGAAACACAGCGCAGCAGAGTTGTTAAAGTTCTTGTTTTTGCGTGTGAGCAGAAGTAGTTTGTACATTTTGTTAGGAAGAGAGCGGAGATTCGCCAGATGGATGCTAGGCAGCGTCGTTCTGAAGCCACGCTCAGCCTGACGAGTGCACCGGCTCGCTTCCCACTCCTGCGCGTCTTGTAAAGTTTCCACAAAGCAGCTGCTTTGCCGATGACAATGTTCCGCAAAACGCCAGAGAAATCAAAATCCAGTTCGTGATTATTTGGTGTGAACTGCCGAATGTTCAGCAGCTCGTCCCTGTTGTTACTGATCGTGTTAGATAAACATAAAAGAGGACAGACTAACAATAACAGAACAAAAATTGGAGAGCTCCACACCGAGGCGGCCATCCGCGGCGCCATCTTGATAATTACGTTTCTTAAACTTTTGGGATTCATTAAGGCATTGCAGTGGGTTTGTAAGTTGATAAAAGCATACAAAAAATATTAAATACATTTCATATTAATACAAAATGAAACATTTACTGAAAATATCTAATATTTTGTGTACTTACATGCAAGCGTGAACATTATTCAACTAGATTTATCCACCTAAAACTGTAGTTCCTAAGTTTTAAAAACAGCAAATAATAGCTTAATTTCTAGTTAATCATTTGGTATAACAAGTGGCTTATATGTCTTGATTTTTTATTACTTAATTATTTAATTAGGACAGTAAGGTCTTAAACAAAAGTCTTGTCACTTAACAGAAATAATGTACAGTACAGAATATAAAATCATGGTGCAGTGGAAAAAGAATTAATATTGCCTATAACTCCCATGAACTTAGAGGACTGCATCCATACATCTCTGCAATGACTCAAATAACTTATTATAAAAGTCATCTGGAATGGTAAAGAAAGCTCATCAAGATTCTTTAGATTCATCTTTAATGCCTCCTCCTTCATCTTACCCCTGGCATGCTCAGTAATGTTCATGTCTGGTGACTGTGCTGGCCAATCCTGGAGCACCTTGACCTTCTTTGCTTTGAGAAACTTTAATATGGAGGCTGAAGTATGAGAAAAAGTACTATCCTGCTAAAGAATTTGCCCTCTCCTGTAGTTTGTGGGCAGCACAAATGTCTTGATACCTCAGGTTGTTGACGTCGTCATCCACTCTGCAGATGTCTCGCATGCCCCCATACTGAATGTAACCCCAAACCATGATTTTTCCTTCACCAAACCTGACTAATATCTGTGAGAAAATCTGTGAGTTCCAATAGGTCTTTTGCAGTATTTGTGATGATTGGGATGCAGTTCAACGGATCATTCATCTGAAAAATCTACCTTCTGCCACTTTTCCAAATGATCAACAGTAGAAGTCAAGTTATGATATGTTGCTCTTACAACTGAGATTGATGACAAGACTTTTGTCAGGAAGTGTACAGCTTTACAGCTCAAATAAGATTTGTTTTATTAAATTATTTATATTTTTTACAATTTATATCTTTTGAGACAATTATGTAAATTCATTCCCTACATTCATATTTCAACAACAACAAAAAATAAGGAATTTACCTATAAACTCCAAATGAGGTTTAAAAAAAATATCTATATGCATTTCTTCAATATGCAAAAATCAATTGCTTAATGTCTGCAAAGTTTAAAAATACATGCTCCTTATTTCACTGTATATTGTAGATGACACATTTATAAAGACTATGTAAATGAAATAATTTTTTATCTAATGGAAAATGATTTGTTATAAACAAAATCATGCCACAGACACTGCCCTGGAAAGTCTCTTGGATTGGATAGCCTTTCAAATCTTTCAAATATCACTGTCTGTATATATTGTGCCTGAAACACATCAGATATTGTCTTCTCACCCAGCATGCTGGAGGGAAACGCAGCAGCTTCACCTCCAGTCACCCAGCGCAGCCCTTTTTAGTTTTCCTCCGAGAAACGTCTTCGCTTCTAATGAGGCCCTTTGATGAGCGAGTCACTTCTGAGCCCTAGATCCGCTGATTGATAGCCTTGCATGTTCGCCGATGACTCTGAATAGAAACACATTGTTCCCCGAATGGCCAGGGGACCTAGCTTTAGCATATCTAGCATAGCTGTGCAAACAAGCAAAACCTGGATAAACAAAGAAGAAAAGGTGAATAATGAGAGTTTTAATAAGTAGCAATACACAGTAGAAAGTGCTGAGCCGCTGAAAGATTTAGTCAATGGGCTTTAAAATTTGGATCGCTGTCAAAGAAATTAGACAACGCTGGTATTCATGGCTGCGAGACAAGCTTCAAACACTAAAAGCTACTGTTAAAATTCATCAAGTTGAACATTGTGTGGGTTTATGCTGCATTAACAATAAAATAACAACAACATTTTGCTACATTTACACCTTGCATCCAGACTACTCAGAGTTTTTTTACCTTAAAAACACTTTAAGGAAATCAGGATGTGAAAAATTATGACAGTAACAGTTTCAAATGACGACTTATAATGTATGTATGACCAAAAATATAGTTTAAGATCACACATTATTATGATAAATACTGTAGCTAGATTTCCATCACTCTTAGTTAATGTGCATTTTGAGGTATCGCATAAGAAACGATTGTTGAACACACCAAATTTCTAATAAAAAACTCTTAATAAAAATTTAAAAAACATTACACATGCTTAAAGTGGTTTTGGACTGGCGACTAGGATTTAATTTGCCAAATAAACTCTGACATACCCGAACATTGTACACACGTGACTCCATTACGCTTGCCTTGTTTACTGTTTGTTACCGATACTATAGTCAGTCATTCTACTTGATGGAAAGCACCTAAGTTGCATTTGGGGGGGGGGGGGGGGGGGAAAAGACTTGTTTTGGGTTAGGGTGGAAACCTGGCTGTCATAATTTGACTTTGCGAACAGTTACACTGTGCAATTTAGATTGTCAGTTGTACAGTCTTTTGGTTGCACCAACCAATCATGCTGCAAAATGATGATTTACATGGATACTGCAATATTAAACCTGTAAACCTTTTTTTATATTTCAAAAATATTCAATGTAACATTTGCTTGTTAATTTGTTTAAGAGATTTTGATTTGGAGATCATTCTCCATGTTCAGTTGTGACCTTTTTTTAATGTGAGTGTGTAAAGGTGTCAAAGTTGCCATAAACATTGTCAAACATTGTGCCATAAAATCAATCTGCTGCATCTGACAATATTGCTGTGTCATTAATATGACGTGAATGACCCAGGGGTTGCAATCCAATGCAACAAATTTAAAGGCTGATGGCTTTTTATTTCCATGTTGTTTTTGTTTTTTATATAACTATTAAATTTTAAATCGGTTATGCATAAAATATGGTATTTCTAATAGTTTGATAATATATATGAGACTTTTGGAACCTCATGCGACCTACGCTTATTGTCTAGCAACCTCCTAGGGGGTCCCAACTCCCACTTAGGGAATACATTAAAAAAATAAATTTTACTGCTTGTTCAAAGTACTTATTTAAAATGAGTTGAAAATTCTTAAGTGTCTTTGGGACCACTTAAATCCACGTAAATTTGTAAAAAAGATTAAGTTAACTTAATAGATTTGTGTTGGGACAACATATACGAGTTGTGTGGAACCCAGCATTTTTAAAAAGATAACAAATGCCATCAGGATTTGTTGATTTAGTCATTTTATATGAATATTTTCATATTTTAATTATGTTCTGAATATTTGTAAAAAAAAAAAGTAAAGCATTTGTTGTCTGCTTAAAATATGACTGTTTTCTATCAACACAATTGTCATTCATTGTTTATAAGGAATACTATTATAAATACATGCAATTTTGTACATCAATTTTGTAGTTACTTTAAATTTTTGATTAAATTTGTTTTGAATTCTGGTATTAAAAGGATTTGCTGACAAAGAAAATCTCTAAATGTAATTTCGTAGCCTCATTGTAAGCAGCCAATGCCATTATAGGTAATTTGTTATTTGTTTGATAATAGTGAAAACACTTTTGCAAATTTGTCTGACAATTGTTTTTAGTAATGTATTGTAGTGTGGTTGGAAAACTTTTCTGAAGCATATCGGAAATGGCAGAATAAAAGTGGATCGTTTTTATTTTAAAATGTTGGTTTGAAACAAAAACACACTAGTGTAAACAAAGCCTTAGCGGTTTGTATTTTAAAGAGCTCTAAGGAGTCAGATCTCTATTGACACTTGTTTCTTGAAGAATCAAACCAGACAATCAGGCTTGATTATTGATTCAGGGCTCAGGTGTTCTCTGATGGAAAATTACTTTGCGTTTAGAAGAGAGTATCTCCTAATCTAAGAGATATCGACAGCACATGGTTTTAGGATTGAGCCAAAGGAAAAGTGTGCAAGTGAGCAACGAGGAGGAAAGCAGACAAAGTCAGCTTTATACCCGAGCTGCGTGATTTTGATCTAACTAGATTAGCTCATCCTGACTCACTCGCCAGTCATTTCACCCTGAGTGCATGTCGTTGTGTCAGAATCGGTTTGTTTCTTTCCCATACGGTACCTCAAAATAGACATTTCCACATGGACTTGGTGACTGAGAACAGTCTGAGTGGCGCAAGTGGTTGGAGCATTAAATATGGAGAAGTGCTCAACATGATGTGAACAAGAAATTATCAACAAAATAAAACAAATAAACAGATATAACATATTGCTTATTATTAGCAAAATAGTGTTAAATGTATTTTTTCTATAATAAAATAAAAAAAAATAGTACAACAGTCTTAGATATTTAGCTGACTTGTGCATTTACATTATCTCAAATGTTTCGCAGAATGTTCAAATCCAGAGAAATAAGCAGTTTTAGTAACGCAAGCCATATCCTGAGTGGCCATGCTAATGACATCACACACCATTGATTTCCATTTCAAATTAACAGAAATCACCAAAGACACTTTAATATGTTGTGTGTTATATTATACTTCAAAGATTATCATTAAAACAAAACCCTAACATGATGATAAAACAGTGCTGCTTCTTGTAATGATTCACTTATTAATTATTCAAATGAATTGTTAAAATAGCAAATAAATAAAATTAATCATTGAGTAAATTTATGTTAAATGCAAGTAACTGATTATCAGATCACCTTTTGTTTTTTAATTACATACTTCAGTTACATTGTAAGTTTATGTAAGCTGACAAGAATGTAAGGTAAACTAACTTTCTTTTGTAATTTGTATGCATTTAAATATGTTTAACAACACTTTTTTTAATTTGAATATATTTATAATTATTACACGTGTATTTGTAATGATGAATTTATAATCGGTGACCTTTAAATGTGAAATTGTCTAACACAATACTGTAAAAGTTTTAACCAAGTACTTTACATGAATGTTGGTTAGCACATCATAATTAATATTACATCATAAAGCAAGCACTGCAAAAGATTATTTAAACATTGATTAAAAATCTGCTTTAAATTAAAATGTTATGGGTGGTTAGCACTGTCACTTCACAGCAAGAAGGTCACTGGTTCGAGTCCCAGCTGGGTCAGTTGGCATTTCTATGTGGAGTTTGCATGTTCTCCCCGTGTTCAGGTGAGTTTCCTCTAAGTGCTCCAGTTTCCTCCACAGTCCAAAAACATGCGCTATAGGTGAACTGAATAAACTAAATAGGCCATAGTGTATGTGTACCGTATGAATGAGTGTGTATGGGTGTTTCCCAGTGTTGGGTTGCACCAGCAAGGGCATACGCTGCATAAAACATATGCTGGATAAGTTGGCTGTTCATTCAGCTGTGGCGACCCCTGATTAATAAAGGGGCTAAGCTGAAAAGAAAATTGATGTTTTAAGTATACTACATGTGCACATTCAATACTATTAAGTGCACTTCTTTTAGAATATGTAGCATTTATCCAAATTAGCATAAAGCTGATGAATTTATTGACTGCAAGAAGTAAATGCACTTTTCTCAGTCTTCTGAAGCACAAAATCCTTTTTTATATTGATACAGAAGTTAGGATCTCAGTCATCTATTAAGATGACTAGATTTTGACAGCAGAGAACATTTAAATATTCCTAAATCTGCTAAATATATGTATTGGCTGACCCACTACATCTTGTTTTCCATGTAAAGCAGTTATTCAGTCTGATTGTAGTCATTTAAATATTCCAGTGGATCATTTTACCAATTAAAGACAAAACCCATATATTTCAATAAAACTATACATGATAGTCACAAGATATATTTGATATTTTCCATTCTTCTAATTCTCAGTGGGAGCAGATATTTGGGAAGAAAAATGTGGTATGATTATGGATAAATTAATTTTGGCCCCAACGGCTAATTTTAATACTGACATATTTCATAAAGCTGACAGCCAAAGACTTGCTGTCATGATTAAATAATCACAGGATTTTAAATCAATTCAGGCTTGCATTAAAGGTAATATCCCTTGCCTTTCGTCTTTTTATCCTAATAAAGAGCCCGCTCATGGAACGATCCCCTGGACAGATCACATTTCCTGTGCTTTAAAGAGCACCGCTAGTTTGATTTATGGCTTGATTCGGGCTGAAAGGCAGCGTGGGTGTAAACTCACAAAGTTACTGTGTATTGTGTGTATGAATTAAATTATTTAAAAATGTCTTTTTGATTTTTGCTAGGACAGTTACTTTAAAAAAATTTTTTTTACTTTAAATAGATGTGCTTTAGTGTTTTATTATATATTTTGTGTTTTGTGTAGTGTTTTGAATAGGTTTAGAATTATTTTTGTGTCTTTTCGTTTTGTTATTTGGTTGTTTTTTGTGTTTTGCATTTTTTTGTGCTGTGTTGAGAAACAAAAAAGTTAAACCAAACACTTTAAAAACCACACAAATCGGTACAATAATATATTTTTGCATTTATGTTTATGAGATTCATATTTTTTTATTTGGGTTTTGCTTTAATTTTGTTGTGTTTTATATTTTTGTATTTATTTGCATTTAGCGTTTTGCTTTTTTTCTGTTGTTTTCTGGTTTTGTGTAGTGTTGTGTTGTTTTGGTAGTTTAAAGTATTTTGTTTTAATTTGTTTAGTTTTACTTTTTTCTTTTGTTTTGTGATTTGCTTTTATTTTAAATTTTTGTGTGTGTTTTGTTTTGTGTTGTTTTGGTAGTTTTAAGTGTTTTTTGTGTTGTGTTGTGTTTTGTTTGGTTTTGCTTTTTTGGGCCATATCATACACCTGGCGCAAGACATGCATAAAGCGATTTGTTGCTATTTTCAGACCAGTACAGATTTTCATGTTTTGTGCCACGTTGTTTAAATAGCAAATCCTTTTGCACCACTTTGTAGACTCATGGGTGTTTCCCATGGATGTGCAGGAGGCGCATTGCTATTTTATAGAGCTGAAATGACCAACTAAAAGCTAGAGTCCAGCGCAGAGCATGTTAGTTATGTGCCTATGCAGGTCCAAACGCTTACACATTGCTGAATACACACAGGATGTTCAGCAATACACAAATATCTTGACATATGAAAAAAATTAAAGGATTAAAATGTTACAACAATTATTATTTTCTACATAAAAATCATTACCTTCATGCCTTTTTCATCTCAGGGGGGGGGCTTGTTCCAGTTTATTCATGACAGTTTGCATTTGTATAATATTATTGTTATTATTAGAAGTATTTATTATATGCATATTTATATTTGTTTCAATAAAAACAAGTTTAGATGTGTCCACCTGTCAGGTTTTGGAGACGTATGCATCACCATATGCGCTTTTTTTTACCACACTTTGTTCATTATTCATTTGCTGGAAATTAGAACTGAATTTAGAAATAGTTTTGAAACAAATCTCTGCGCTTAACAAATGAAATTAAATATGCAGGCTAATGAATGTTTTCAGTGGAGTGGGTACAACACCATTTCCTTATCCATAAAATTAAAGGAGAAAAGTAAAAGTAAAGTGAAGAGGCTGAATGGAAGAGGCTCGTTCTTTATTCTCGCGCTGCAGATGGTCTGTTTAATTGTTTTCTCTCAGGTGAAGCATTCAGCTTTTCTACTTACAAAGTCCACCATGTAAATAGCAAATGCGCCATGGCGCGACGCAACTGACTTTCAAAGGGAATGGGAGATGAGACTCTGATTGGTTTAATGCATGTTATGCTCAAAACACACACATTAAGAGAATAAACACAACCCTGTTTGACCAATGCGCCGCAGCGCAAACCATATTTTTTCATCCTTAAAAAAGCAAAAGTAGATTCAGACACGCTGTTAATGCTTTTGCACCCTGCGCTTTAGACTTTGCGCCTAGATTGTTAAAATAGAGCCCACTGTGTTTTGCTTTTATTTTGAGTTTTTGTTTTTTTGTTGTTTTCTTTTGTTCTTGTTTTGTGTGGGTTTTGATTTATGTTGTTTCGGTAGTTTTAATTGTTGGTTTTGCATTTTGCTTTTATTTTGAGTTTTTTTTTGTTCTGTTTATTGTTTTTTGTGTTGTTTTATTATTGTTTTGTTTAGTTTTTTGTGTTCTGCGTATTGTTTTTTGTGTTGTCGACAGTCAGAACATGAATGACCTGATCCTGACACAAATCACATTTTTCTCTATTAAAACTCTAAGCTCTGGTAAAAACTATATCAATGAAAATGTCGACGAGTGAGAGGTACAAAATTGAGACAGATGCTTTCTAATATAGCTTCCCACTTGACAACATGTGAACATGACAATAGCCTCCCTTCATTTTTAAATAGTCTTTGGCACTTTCCCTCTTCCTCTTGATTTCCAGCTTAAAGGAACCTCATTCATCGGCAGGATATCACTGCATAGATATAATTATCTACTAAAAGAGTTATGCAAATTAGGAACATGAATGTTTATTGGAGTAAGTTACAGAAATGTTCTCTCTCTTCCTGTCAACAAATTATCAAGTTAAGCATCATTATGCATTTCATATTAAAGATATTTGGTGCCTCTAGATTCACATTTCTCATTGAAAAAAATCATTCCTGCACAAACATTGGTGTTTTCTAGCAATAATGTTCATCCAATCTTGTATGATTTTCTTTTTTAGCTTTATGCTGCTTTCTATTTATATATCTTTCTATCTATATTTCTATATATCTTTCTATGTATATATCTTTCTATCTATATATCTTTTTATATATCTTTCTAAATATATGTCTATATCTTTTTTTTTATTTATCTATGTATCTACAGTGCATCTAGAAAGTATTAATAGCGCTTCACTTTTTCCACATTTTTTTTTGTTACAGCCTTATTCCAAAATGTATTAAATGTATTTATTTCCTCAACATTCTACACATAATACCCCATAATGACAATGTGAAAAAAATATTTTTTTTAATTGTTGCAAACTTATTAAAAAGAAAAAAACTGAAAAATTGCATGTACACTAAGTATTCACAGCCTTTGCGCAATACTTTGTTGATGCACCTTGGGCAGCAAATACAGCCTCAAGTCTTTTTGAATATGATGCCACAAGCTTGGCACATCTGTCTTTGGGAAATTTTGCCCATTCCACTTTGCAGTACTTCTCAAACTCTATCAGGTTTGATTGGAAGCGATGGTGTACAGCCATTTTCAGATCTCTCCAGAGATGTTTAATAGGATTTAGGTCTGGGCTCTGGCTGGGCCATTCAAGGACATTTTGGTGGTGTGGTTTGGGTCATTGTCCTACTGGAAGATGAACCGTCGCCCCAGTCTGAGGTCAAGAGCACTCTGAAGCAGGTTTTCATTCAGGATGTCTCTGCACATTGCTGCATTCATCTTTCCCTCTATCCTGACTAGTCTTTCAGTTTCTGCTGCTGAAAAACATTCTCACAGCATGATGCTGCCACCACCATGCTCTACTGTAGGGATGGTATTAGCCTGGTGATGAGCGCTGCCTGGTTTTCTCCAAACGTAACACCTGGCATTGACTCCAAAGAGTTCAATTTTAGTCTCATCAGACCAGAGAATTTTGTTTCTTATGGTGTGAAAGTGCTTCAGATGCCTTTTGACAAACTCCAGGCAGGGAGTGGCTTTTGTCTGGCCACTCTACCATACAGGCCTGATTGGTGGATTGCTGTACAGATGGTTGTCCTTCTGTACGGTTCTCCTCTCTCCCCAGAAGAACGCTGGAGCTCAGACAGAGTGACCATCGGGTTATTGATCACCTCCCTGACTAAGGCCGTTCTCCCCCAATCACTCAGCTTAGATGGCCGGCCAGCTCTAGGAAGAGTCCTGGTGGTTCCAAACATCTTCCACTTACGGATGATGAAGGCCACTGTGCTCGTTGGAACTTTCAGAGCAGTAGAACTTTTTCTGTAACCTTCCCCAGCCTTGTACCTCAAGACAATCCTGTCTCAGAGGTCTACAGACAATTCCTTTGTCTTCATGCTTGGTTTTATGCTTTGACATGCACTGTCAACCCTGGGACCTTATATAGACAGGTGTATGCCTTTTCAAATCATGTCCAATCTACTGAATTTACCACAGGTGAACTCCAATTAAGCTGCTGAAACATCTCAAGAATGATCAGTTTAAACAGAATGTACCTAAGCTCAATTTAGAGCTTCACGGCAACGGTTGTGAATGCTTATGTACATGTGATGTTTCAAGTTTTTTATATTTAATAAATTTGCAACAATTTCAAAAAATCTTTTTTCACATTGTCATTATGGGTATTGTGTGTAGAATTTTGAGGAAAATAAATGAATTGAATCCATTTTTGAATAAGGTTGTAACAAAAAATAAATGTGGAAAAAGTGAAGTGCTATGAAAACTTACTGGATGCACTGTATATGTCTATATATCTTTCTATCTACAGTTGAAATCTGAATTATTAAACCCCCTTTGAAAATTGTTCAACAGAGTTCAAACAGAGCAAGGACATTTTCACAGTCTGATAATATTTTTTCTTCTGGAGAAAGTCTTATATGTTTTATTTCGGCTAGAATAAAAGCAGTTTTTTATTTTTATAAAACCATTTTAAAGTCAAAATTTTTTGCCCCTTTAAGCCATATTTTTTAATTGTCTACAGAACAAACCATCCTTATACAATAACTTGCTTAATTACCCTAATCTTCCTAGTTCACCTAATTAACGTAGTTAAGCCTTTAAATGTCATTTAAAGTTGTATAGAAGTGTCTTGATAAAATATCCATATAAAATATTGTGTGCTGTCATCATGGCAAAGATAAAATAAATCAGTGATTAGAAATGAGTTAATAAAACCGTTATGTTTAGAAATGTGTTGAAAAAATCTTCTCTCTGTTAAACAGAAATTGGGGAAAAAAATAAACAGAGGCTAATAATTCAGGGGGTTATATAATTCTGACTTCAACTATGTCTATATATCTTTCTATCTATATGTCTATATTTCTTTCCATTTATATATATCTTTCTAACTATATATCTATGTATGTTTCTATTTATATATCTTTCGATCTTTTTATGTATATATATTTCTATCTATAAATCTTTCCATTCATCCATCTTTTCATCTTTCCATCCATCCTTTATAATTACCTTGTTTAGTAGCTCACCTGGAACATAATTTCACTTGCTATGCCAACTGTAACTTTACTTTAGATGGTGTTATTTTTAAAGTGCAATTAGGCATTGAATTGATCTTTTAGTGCCACTCTTTTTTTACACTATGTATAAAAAAAATAAAAAAATTTGGTCATTTACTCATCCTCCACTTGTTCCAAACCACTTTGAGTTTCTTCTTCTGTTGATCACCAAAAAACATATACTGAAGCATGTTAGGGGAAAAAGCAGCCATCGACAGCCATCATATTTTTTTGTTCTCGCTACGGATCCTTTTTTCAACATTCTTCAGAATATTTTGTTTAACAGAGGAAATACATAAAAGTTTAGAACCACTTGAATGTGAGCAAATAATGAGCAGATTTTCATTTCCATGATCTATCCCTTTAATAAGAGCCACAAAAGGCTGCAACTTATATACTTTTCACAAAAATGTAATTACATAAATGCTATTTAGGATGCCATTCAAATAGATAAATGATGAATAGTGAACTTCAACAGTCCATATTTCTTCCATTCCTAATTTAAATATGCCATATGTACTTAAAGCAAAGCTTGCGGATGAGCATGATTTGGGGGTTTATAACTTTACACAACACAGTATAACTTTACACAGTATGATCTAGTGCAGGACACGCTCTCTGCCCTGTGCCTTCAGAACGCCTGTAAACAATCACAGTCTTCATGCTCCATCTGCTCTCTGAGCCTCTGCTGGACCACATCCAACAGACTCACCTGAAAGCAAATCACACATGACAGAAAAAAAGGCAGGACGCTCCACTGACATGAACATGCTATTTCTGGACAGGTGGAACCCACAACAAGTGAAAACAGATGAACATACCAAGTCAATACACCAGAAAAAGTACATATACAGTTTTGTGTATGTTATGTAAAAACAAAAACAGCGCGGCTTGAGGTTTATCCTTCATCGTCCTGCTTAACCTTCTCTGAAGGGGTCAGGGCTTATTTTCTATATGTGCTGATGACTGTCATAGACCTCCCTCAGTGTGGATAATGCAGAAACAAGCGTGATAAACTACAGCTGTTAGCATTCATGACCCTTCCAGGATTCATCCATCAGAATTACTCCTCTTTTTCCATTCAGTCGGACAGGTCCATTGTGGTTTTGGCAAGTATGTTCTTGGATTCATGTTGTTTTGGGTTGTAGGTTCAGCTGCATTCTTACATCGTGTACCAACAACATGCGATGCAACAAGATTTCAGTGGCAAGAAATGTTTAAATACCAGTCATTCAGAAAAGCAGAATAGTGAACTGCACTCCCAACCAAATCAACAGGCTGATAATATAATTAATACACAATAATATAATAATAGATGTTGTTGGTTTGCATATAATAATTGGCTTATAATATAATAAAAACATGTTGGTTTGCATGTTTAATGTTTTAACTAAATGTTCATGTTTAAACTAAATGTTTTCTAGTTATTATATTTTCCAGATAATTTTTTTAACTATCTGCTGACACTTTCAGAATGGCTATAAATGTGATATAAAATGGTAGATGGTGTGATATAAAAAGCCTTTACCACTGAATAAAGAACAATCAGCATCTGAGGTGATCATTGTCATAGTATTTTGTGCTGTTTAGCTGCTACATTGCAGAAATAGAAACTATTTCTAAAATTTGAATTGCCATTGTGGATAATTCGGACGGAAACATGCTTTAAACATGGAAGAGATACAGTAGCTTTTGTCTCATATTGCAGCATTGCATGTAATTAGGACATAGTGCTAAGTTAATGATATATGATTTGTCACAATAAAGATGTATGAAAAATCTGGATTAAAATGTAAACATTTGTTTGACATTTTATTTAAACATGTTCCTCTTATTGTTAATATTGATTTAATTTATGCTTATTATGATTATGATTAATTTATGTTTGTGTTGAGCATCACTTAAGACAAAAAGCTTTAATTGTTGGGGAAAACTGAATAACCTGGGTCGTATGTGTTTGTTTTCATGATCCACAGGGTTTGTTGCATCTTTTTCCCTGCGATTCTGTCAGGCCTGATACAGTAAAGCTGTTGGTTTGCAGCAAACATTTTTGTCAGGAGAGCTGTATGAGAATTGAAGAATGGCAGACTTTGTCTTTTATCAGTTTAGTTCATTACCATTGAGACAAATCGCCTACTGTATATCCGTGCTGCTGTGTTCGCCTATGTTTAAAATCTCCAGATAACCGGCAGAGTTAATGGTTGGAATAAATAGGGAAACAGACCTGCTGCACTACTATCCACTGTTTCTGCAATTAGACCTGGGGAATGAGGATGAGAGAAGTCCTCCTCATTTATAGTGTTTATTTAAATATGATTATCTTTATGATGGTGTAACAAATTGTGGTTGTGTGTGTATGAAATTATGAATAACAAATGTAGCTGGACATTAAATTACTTACTGTTTATTTCTTTGCATTTTAACGGGTCTCACGGTTCGTGTCTCATTTTGTGAGCCAACTGACAGTTGTTCGCTCCCTTCTTTTTCCCCAGCTCTGCCGGCCACACCCACTTGTCCTTCTGCTCACAGCGCTCAATGCCCATCTCAGAGTGTGAACCGAAAGAGGTGGATTTCATGGCCCTTTAAATTAAACTGTAATAATTGTAAACTATCTTGTTTGTAGTTTTAAAAATGGTTTTAAAGTACTTTAACCATATATGAAAACAACACTAACAAAGAGGGAAACGTGTTTAAATAAAATGTCAAAAAATATTGAAAAACATTTTTGGACAAAAATCCAACATTCTACAAAATATGTTGTTTAGTGTTGAACAGAAAGAAATTGAAACAGTGAATTGTGAATTAAATTTTTATATCTGTGAATAAATTCAAAAAAAAATCTCATAATCATCAAATCAATTGTCATCTTTTCAGTGTATAATTTCCTTCAGATTTCAGAGGTTTATATTATGCCTGAGGTTTGTCTTGTTGACAAAAGATGCTGATTCAGAAATGTGTTTGACCACATTCACCACTGAACATAGACCTGATTAGATTACTCATGAAGAACTTGTGGTCGCTTACTGTTTCATGTGCAGTGTTTTAATGTAATTGCCTTTGTGTTTCTAGTATCGTCGAGAGCTCAAAAGGAGGCTCCAGAGGAATTTTAACCTGCTTGTGTTAATACGCGTTGAGTGCAGTTGTTGTCCATCTTTTTGAATGAGCGTGGCTCAATATTCAATTGCTCTCTCTTGGCAGCTGATGTCAATAGATCTTGTGCTTATTGTCTTTTATAAAATCAGATCGGGGTTGGTTGCTGTGAATGCTCTTGATTCTCCTATTGGGCCTCCTGTTGGGTACGGTCAGAGGTCAGCTGTCCATCTGAGTCGAACAGTCTCATGGGTGACCTTTTTGACCTCAGGGGAAATAAGGTAATGAAGAAAACTCATTGGGTCAACTCAGTGGCCTTCTCTTATTCATAGTAACAAACAGATCCCAATTGGCAGTGTCAGCAAGGTACCAAGCCAGCCAAGCTTGAAATGCAATCAAATGTGAAACTTTTAGGACAGTTAAGGTAGATTAGAGATATAGGTTTAGTGATATTGAAGGTTTAAGGGTGGATTAAAACTGGAATAGTATTTTTAAAACATTTCATTGGTGATTTGGTTTGACTGGAATAAAGCAAATGATATTGAAGAGTGTTTTTACATACCATACAATGACCATTTGTTGCAGTCATGGCTGTAGAATGCCAAAAAAATATCTAAAATGAAGTCTTGTGTAGTTTAAAAAGTCTTGGAAGAAGAAGATCTGAGTGTTCAAGAAGGTGTGGCGATATGAACAAGATTACTGAAGTATGGAGGGGCAAGATTATGAATGGCTTTAAAAGTGAAAAGAAGTATTTTATAATTTATTCTGAAAAAGATGGGAAGCCAATGAGGCTTTTGTGAATTGTTTATTTTATTTTTTGGCTTTTGTTTTTGTCTTACCTGCTTTCTGGAACCGTTCTTCACCAGACTCAAACCCCGTTATCACAGTCAATTCCACTCTGCATCTTAAGTTTGCTGACGTACAGTACATGTTGAGCTAGCGGACAAACTGGTAACAGCAGAGAAGCCGTCCACATGCATATAAGCAGTCAGCTGGTAAGCAAGAATCGTTTTAAAGATGAAATGCAGCCATACGTAAATCTGGCTACATAATTCGTGATCTCCAGAAATGTATATAGGGCTATGTTTTCAGAATGAGCCTATGTTGGCTTTTGTAGAATGGGTTTAATGTGACAGATAGAGGGGGTCCTTGTGATAATATGGGCTGCAAAGTTTTTGTACCAGTTGTAATTTATGAAGGGTTTTATTTAGGAGGTCAAACAGAAGGGCACTGTAGTAGTCTAAACGGGATGTGACTAAACTATGTAGTAGCATTCAATTTTAAAAGAACTCCAATAAGCAAGGTAAATATCTCAACTTGCGTCCCAAAGATTATGTCTCCAAACACTGTTAATGGGTGGCATGGTGAACTAAATTGACCATAGTAAGTGAGTGAGTGTGTGTGTGTGTGTGTGAATGAGAGTGTGTATGGGTGTCTCCCAGTGCTGGATTGCAGCTGGAAGGGCATCCGTTGTGTAAAACATATGTCAGAGTAGGCGACCCCTGTTACACTGTTATTATGTTGTTCCCAGTATTCACAATATTCATTACAAGTTCTCAGCAATCAGGGCAAACTCAGATTGCTGTTGGATGTTGTCCAACTGAAAAAAAAAACATGTAGCTAACTAACCAAAAAATAAAAAAAATAATAAAAATACTAATTTGAGAACAAACCATGAGGACAATAATGCTTAAATTATCATTGACAAATTATTGGCTATGACTAGACATCATATGTTATGACTCAGTATACATCTGAAAATAAAAGAATATTTTGTGAACTCATTTGATTTTAGTGTGTAGTTGAATGTGTTTGAACAGAAGACCACCTACTCTGCCTGCGGATCAAACATGAGATCCTTTTGGGGCTTGAAAAGAAATAGTTAGCCAAAATAAAGGTATTCGTACTTTACTGCGCTGTACCAAAACACGCGGGTTACATAAAAAATTGAGACAGTCCATTCAGTATGGAGATGCATGGTTTCAGCAGGCTAACTGAAGGTCAAGCCGTCATGATTCTTGAGTCAGTTTCCATTAGTATTCATTCATCATGTGCGGGAACATCGACCCAGTTTGACTACCTGCTTTCTGACAGATGTTCCAGAAGCCCAGTCCTGCATGACGAATGTTGGCCTTTCTGTCAGGGTCAAAGGACAGAGCGTATCACTTTCTTTCCCAGCCATTGAATGCAGATTCATGATGTGACATTATTTAGTCCGAGGGACCCCGTGCGACTCTAAGGGAGGAAAAACCCAGTCCCTTGTGGAATAATTGATATACCTCAAAACCTGCAGTCTGTATTCATGCAGCCAGCCTTTGACCTAAACGAAACCTTCTACACTTAAACCATCCCCCAGATAGCTACTAAAACCCAACGCCCCCTTGACACCTACCAAGATCACTCACCTGTGGCTGGGAAAGCAGGGCTGGATGTGTGGCTGCTGCTGGTTCTCCTGAGGGACAGCTGGGTCAAGGTAGCTTTTGTTCGGTGGCCGAAAGTTCACCCAGCCCCAGCTGTGTGTTCTTTTCACTGGGAAACATGCAGACTAAAGTATAGATGGAAAGCAGATCTTTTTAAGTATTGTATGGAATGCTTGATTCTGATTGCACCTTTTTTGGATATACTTTTGTTTAATAGCACTAAACTGTAAGTCCGTCATAGTGGAAAATTTAAAACTTACCAGTTTGTGTCAATTAGACTTAGCAGATGGTTGTGAAAACGTGAGAAATTAAGTTCAATCAATGTTTTTTCAGTTGACCTAATTAAAAATGTTAAATACTCAATACTTTATACATTATGTTGGCTCAATTTACTTCATGTTACCACAACAACTTAACATCTAGCTTTAGCTCAACTTAACGGAGTCAATGCAACAAGATGGCTTGACTAAATCAAGTTCAACAAATAATTTTTACAGTGTATTTGCTTTACAAAAACAGGCAAAACAAAAATAATGGCCATGTTTCCTGATGATACTTTGAGGTGTTTTTAACTGAAATTATTGGTCTATAGACCGAACATGATTTACAACATTAATACCATTAATCCACAGCCTCATGTCACACATTGTATGCATGGCTGTTTATCACAGTGTATCATTAGGAGCCCAAGTTATTATTTTTGTGAGAATTACACTTTAAATGGGTATTTTACATTGCTAATTATCATAATTCTTATTAAAAACTTTTCAATTTCTTTTTCTCCTTTTTTGAACACTAAAGAAGATGTTCTGAAGAACGTTTTAAAGTGAGAAAATTATGACAAAATTCATGTTTTTTACCCCATCCCTTAACAATTTGCAAAATGTGTGTGCATAAATACATTCATTCATTCATTCATTCATTCATTTTCTTTTCGGCTTAGTCCTTTTATTAATCAGGGGTCGCCACATCGGAATGAACCGCCCTGCATAAATACATATTACTTATAAATGCATCAAAAATTATATTTTAAGAAAATTCCAAAGTAAGTTTGAGTTTACTTAGGATACACCAAACCTTCAAATGACAGAATACAATCAGGACAAATAAGTAAACTGAATAATGTATTAAAAATATGAAAAAATTATGTTTAACAGTGCAGTGACATTTTCACAGTAGTTCCTAATATATTTTTCTTTTTAGTTTGGCTGTGATAAACAATTATTAAATTAATAAAAAAATAATACACTGATGAAGTCAATGTTATTAGCCTGAAGATCTGTTTAACCACTATTTTCCAATGACCTAACTTTTAACCAACATTTAAAAAGGATTTTATGTATTCACCTTGCCTTTAAATAAGCTGAATAATATTCTGCAAAATAGCTAGACTCATCATATAGCAAATACTAAATAAATTAGTTATTAAAATGTAAAAATGTGTTTAAAAAGTCTTCTTAATTTAAACAGCAGTTGTTAAATATATGCAATTTCATAGTAGGGATAACAATTTAAATCTCTAATGCAGTTAAAAAATATATACATACAAGTGTTCTCAGACCTGACCGGAAAAAAAAATATTCAGAAAGAGGTTTTTTTATTTAACATTATTGAATAATCATGGGTCTGTGATCCTACTTTTAACAGGAGCTGTTGAGCAGAGTGAATTCTGCCTCTGGACAATGTTGCCAGATGCTCTGCTTACAAATATTTCAGACTTATTTTCCACTTTCTGAGTCATTATGGTTTCGGTTTCCTGCATCATTATTCAATAAACACTCCCTGAAGAAAATCCGACTGGAGGAAGTCAGGAAATGACTCCCACCGAAAGTGCTCTAACCGTTAACTAATAATACGATAGCCTCATCTAAAAAATTGAGTTCTATTACAGCTATAAATTTCCTCCAGCCTATAGTAAAACCCTTTAAGATGGCGCAATCAATAACAATGCACTCAACTTGTGGCTTTGTTTTTATAATTAAGAAAATGGTGACATGCATTATTTGCATGCATGATGGATAAATTAACGCAGGACGACCCCACGTTTGTCTGATTAGTCTTGTTGGGCAGAATGAAAGAGCATTGGCTAAACATTCATGAAGCTGTTATGAATCCACCCTGTCCAAACATCCTGCTATTTTATATGCTTCCTGGGGCCAGAGGTCATTGCAGACCGGCATGACCAATCATCATGTAAATCTAGATCTGAGCGTGGCCTGTCATCCACACAGTGCAATTCACTTTCGTTTCATTTACTGAATGGTTGATGGATTGAATTTTTTATGGATAATGTTAACAACATACATTCCAGATTTTGAAAAAAATGCAAAGTATGCATTTAAATGAAATGAGTGGTAACATTCCTGCACCGGTGAAAATTTGCCTTTGTTTAAATAAGTCATTTTAAATTATAAATGAATCCTGATTTAATTAGTACACACTGAGAAAATGTTGCATGTAGTCTATACTAACAACGGAAGATTAATATACATTATTTGCAGTACAGTTTGTCATTTAAATGAACCCCTAAATGTAATTATTAAAGTTTAAAAGAATTATCTTACACATAAATTATCCTGTAATTACATTGCAAATGTGAGATTTAAGATAATTCAAGTTTTATTATCTACTATATGTAAATAATCAGGATAAGTGCAGTAAATAATGAAGCTATTTGCACTGCAAACTGATTTGTCTTAGGATTACAACTGCAGTATCAAGCATTATACTGACGTTTTGTACTGCTTAATCATAAATGGGCAAAAGGACAACATCGGTATGCTTAAATATGTTAAAATATATCCACAATATGCTTGCAATGTGTTATAGCATGATAGTGTAGCTAATCATGTTTGAAATATGCTTAATATCTTGTAGATAAATCAGTGAATGAATCAAGGTTTTGGTAGACTAACTAAAGTTAAACCATAGTATTTGTATTAGAACTTCGGTTATACAAATAGCATTCAGTGAGCTAAAAATGGTTACTACTGTTCACTTTTACTATAGTAAAACCATGGTTAATTTCAAAAAGTTCTATGTTCTAAACCATGCAGAAAGTCTGAAACATCCTGGCAATGCATTTCAGCACACATTCTAGCAGTGTGCTCAATCATGCATGTTGTGTAATGTTAGCAACACGTTAAATCATAATAGAAAAAAAATTGTAATTTGATAAACATATATTTTTAGAACATTACACAGGAGTGAATAACTGTTTTTATTACTTTGTCACTATTGCTATATTACAAATGATACGTACTGTGTATATGAGCGTTTTTTGTCTAAATCACAGCAGTGTTCATCTATGAAGAATGTCAAACACACATGCTTGAAGTTTTGTGGGCACACAGCTGTTCTTTCAAACTTTGGCACTAATGTTAGAAGCAAAGCATTGAAAATATTTAAATAGTCAGCCAATCATGTTAGTGAGTGTTCACTTGGGAGTCTGCAGTGTGCCACACCTGTTGAAAGTGTGTACTCAGATGAGGAAGGTCAAAATAAGAGAGAAAATAACCCATTACTTTTTTATGTAAAAATCTTAATAACATTATAATTGGACCTTAGAGAACAGTACAAAATAAACAAAAATATGGTTCATGATACCTTTACCTTGAACTGTTCCAGTTTAAATCATGAATCAGGTCAGGAAAAAAACATCACTGAATGTGTTGCAGTAAAGACTGATTCTTCCCTTTCCCAAATGTATGCATCCAAAAAAATTAAGTATAAGTAATTTTTCATTACTCCTGAAAATATTCTTTATAATCACTCTGTATTTTCTATTACAATCTCATACTCTGGAATGCCTTGAACACAGACAAGTGGATTATTACAAACAGTGATATATTATATTATATTATATTATATTATATTATATTATATTATATTATATTATATTATATTATATTATATTATATTATATTATATTATATTATATTATATTATA
>CAIGQZ010000320.1:15275067-15289024 GCA_903798205.1 Danio tinwini | reverse complement strand
TATTATATTATATTATATTATATTATATTATATTATATTATATTATAATATGTCTAGATTTCTGAGGACAGCAAAATATGTAACTGGAGGTGTATTTGCTTTCAGTTTTTGTTTTTGCGAAACCACCAGAGGTCACTGTGTACGCATTTTGATGATCTCAAATTTCTCTCACACATCCTTTTCTCACATAAATCTACCAGAGGGCGCAATATACATTTAGCCAACCAGGCCAGCTTGCTGTCGACTGACTGACTGACTGATTGACTGACTGTCCCACCCAACCCTGTCCTTAAAACAAACCAATAGTGTTTTCAAAAGCAATCTAGAAAAAGAAAAGCAGTCACAGCCGTGTGATTTCACCACGTTTTCGCAGTCAACTCCGTTCAGTGTCCCAAGTCCATCGGCGTACAAAGAAAGTTACTGGGCAAACTGGTGACACTGGAAAAGCCATCCGTACGGAGGTAAACGGTCAGCTGGTAGCACTAAAAGAAACAAGACGCCAGTGGCATCATACTGCCCTATGGCTTCCATTTTAAAGAAGAAATGCAGCCATATGTACCTCTGGCTACAATATTCACACTCTCCAGAAATGTAGACACTTATCCACAATATGCCGGTGTTGATTAAATTAGCCCTCCAATGTAATCTTTTTCAAATATTTCCCAAAGCTATTTAATAGAGCATAGAGTTTTCTGAGTATTTTTTATAATACTTTTATGATTTAAAGCAATATTTAATATAGGTCAATATAATTAGTTCGTTAGTTTTTTTTAAATGGTGAAAGAACAAACCACTGTTGTCTAATGACTTACATAATAACCTTGCCTAGTTAACCTAATAACTTGGTAAAACCTTTAAAACACACGTTCAGCTTATTACTTCTGTCTTGCAAAATAACTAGTAACATTTTATCTACTTACATCACAGAAAAAATAAATAATTAAAAAATATTAAAAAAAACATATTTACAAAAGGATTGAAATTGCATAGGAGGGCTAATCATTTTGACTTTAACTGCTTAAAAAATAAGCACTACTTTTTTGGAGCCAAAACTGTTGTTTTACTTGGATGTTCAGAAACTGAATGTATTTTAATGTTGTGTGCTTTCAATATCAAGTAAATATCAATAGTAGCCAACATTTGGAGTCCAGATATTCACTGTTAGGAGTTCCAGGTACGGAGCTGGTAAAGATAAGACTGCAGGTCAGCAGATGGACTGGATCTTACATCCATTTACATGAGGCTTTGGTTCTTTACTGGAAAACCTCATTGTGCCATTACCTCATTTGCTGATGAAAGGTTCAAACTGTGTTCAAGGCCACTTTGAGAATCCTGGGAAATGGCTTCATTACGGCAAAATAGGCCAGCCAATCAACCACACACGATTACAAACATATGTGACCAGTGCAAAACTGAGCTGTAGGAGTGGAACTATCTATGGATGTGGATATACAGTAGAACTTTCTCCTGGATGTGCTTACTTATAGCTAAATTTATCTCCTTTTAAATTGTACAGACACAACAGGGTGAATAAAAAATGGTAGAATAAAATTTTGAGTTTACCATTGCTTTTTAAATGTGCTCAGTGCCCAATATAAATTCAAGCTAATTTGTTAAAAGCACATGATTAAATCTATCAGACATTTACCAGTTTCAATCACTTAAAAGGCTCTGAGCTCTATAACTGTCATTTATATTGAGCCTCTTGTGAAATCAGAAAATTACATCATTCGTCGGGTTAACAGGAAAGAAATCTTTCTGTCTCATTCTTTCTCTTGTTTGCTGTGCTTTGTGATTGTAGGGAAGCAAGAAACTCTCATTTTGTGTTCAACATGATCTTATGAGTATCAGCACTTTACATAAATTGCAGTTCTACCAAACATACATTTAAATTTGATTTCATAGCCACTGAAACATACAGTTTTGACATGTTAACCAACATAGGCTCATTTTGAAAACGTAGTCCTACAGTATTTACGTCTCTGGAGATTGTGATTTATTTAGCCAGAAGTACGTATGACTGCATTTCATTTTTAAAACAAACTCTATGGGGTTGGATGATGCCGTTCCTTTTTGTGCTTACCAGCTGACCGCTTACCTCCATATGGATGGCTTTCCCGCTGTTACCTGTTTATCCAGTTATCTCACCATGTACACCAATGTACTTGAGACGCAGAGCGGAGTTGACCACGACGACGGGCTTCGAGTCCGGTTTCAGAAATCGGGAACGACAAAAACAAAAATCAAAAAATAAAATAAACAAGAAAATAACAGGGTAGGAATGTGATAAAATCTGAAAACATGGTAAAAATCAGGCGAGGGCTTTTTTTTTCTGGACTGCTTTTTAAAATTGTCGATTGGGTTTAGGGAAGTTGGTGGGTGGGTCAATCGGTGCTTTTTAAAATATTCAGTCGATCGATCAATCTCATTATTCTTAACCACCTATAGAGTAGTACTGCATTCATCTTTTCTCTGAATAATCTTTAGGTTTTTAGTATTTTAAATCAACAGTGTACAAATGTGGCAGCTTCCGCTTAGCGAATGACTACATACTGTCATTTTGCTGTAAATAAAACATTGGAACAACTTTGTAAATCGTAATCCTTTGTTTCAAAGCAGCGAGATCAGTCTTGGCTGGTTCCTGGACTGAACGATTTTACCGTTGTGATTACAGCATCCAGTGCATAGCTGATCAGTTTATATATTCAAATTTGCTTTCCCGCAATGGCTGATGCAGAGTCAGAGATAGACAACCATGGTGCTTGGCAAAGACAAAAACTTATCAATGTTTTCAATAAAATAACGTTTACTTAGTTTGCAGACATTTTAATATAAAGAGTTACTAGCAAAACAAAAAAAAGGTGCTTGTAAAATATATGATGATTTGTATAGAATATGGCAATAATAATAATTTTATACATACACTAAAAAAAAATAAAAAAGTTGAGTTAACTTAACATTTTAAAGCAACCAGCTGCAAAGAAATTTTGAGTTTGTTAAACTTCAGTGGTTGAAGTTGTGCCAAATAATTTTTTTTAAGTTGACCAAAAAGGCTGGTTTAAGTCAAGTATACTTTTGGCACAACTTCAAACACTTTGCAGCCGGTTGCTTTAAAATTTTAAGTTAACTCAACTTTTTATTTTTTGAAGATATGGAGAAATAAAAGTCTTCTCAACTAAATATTTTACTTTCATTGAACAAACAGTTCCAAACATGCAGCTGAATCATTTTTATGAGTAAATTCAACTCTGAGCTCAAAAATATGTCCACCTAACTTACAATTTTAAACTGAGTTAACTATTTGTAAGTTAGATTTTTACAGTGTACTATTATAATGTATGCTGTTCACAACAGATAGACACTGTTTAGTTAACTAGAAAGTTTACTCTATTCTTTTCCAAGTTTGAGTTGAGCAAAGCTTCTAATTCTTGCAATGTTTTTGAAGATGATAGTATGATGATTTACTTACTGCTTTGACATGATTGAACTTCATATCTGACTTCAGAATAACACCAAGATTCTTGAACATTTTTATTGTTGTATGACCCTTAGAGCCAATGTATGCATTCACCTTATCTCTGTTCCCAAACGCAGTGACTTCAGTTTTCTCTTTGTTTAACTGAAGAAGGTTTTAGCACATCCAACTGTTCATTTCACCAATGCATTGGCAGAGGGTGTCAATAGGGCTGTAGTCATTAGGCAGTAAGGCTAAGTAGATCTGAGTGTCATCAGCATAGGAAATTTGGTTCTTTCTCATTATTTGAGAAGTTGAACAGGAGAGGTGCCAGAATTGAACCTTCACATTTCATGGGTGTTCACCTCGACCTATGGTCATCTATACTGACATAGTAACCTCTCCGTTCAAGGTAAGATCTGAAGCATTTGAGGATTTTCCCAGACCTCCCATCTCCACAATTGTTTAGTTCAGGCAAGCTGTAACTGATAGCAAAAAAAGCATAAAACTTTTATCACCACTTTAATTTTGGCAACCGAAATCATTAAAATCTATATGATCAAAATTCAAGCTTTTATATAACATCTTTCCTCTGTCCATCTGCTGCAGCAAACACAAGCTTAAAAAATATTTTACCTTCTTTCTTAATAGAGTTTGTTTCAAGCTGTTTTCCTGTATAAACCCTGTTAATGCACTATTAATATCCTGCAAAATGCATTTAATCAAAAAACGTAATTATCATCATAACTCAAGTATTTTGTCTTCATTATCATCAATAAAATCACAAAATAGGCAAACATTTTCATCAGTAATTTTGTTGACAAGATTAACGCTGAATGGCTCATTAAACAACAGACCAAGTTAACATAATGCAAGTCTGATGCATTTGTCAGCTGTAGTCTACAGTATGATCTCGCTCATCTAACCATGACTGTATTCATTAAGGCTGTGATTTGTTGCTATGCTTGACTGAACCACACACACTTAGTCCACCAGCAAACATATATCATACCAAAATGCAACCGCTTGTGTACTGCAAACACAGATTGACCTGTCAACACATGCATATATAGCTGATCATATAATTAGTTTTTTACAGCCTCAGCATTTTTGGTGCTTTGAAAGACTTACGGCCCTTAATGCACAATGCAGCATGGATATCGACTCTGCAGATGCACTTTCATATGATTTATATAGCTATCAGTAGGAAAAAAAATGCATGTTTGAGTGTAATTCTCCTGGACCAGGAGAGATGAATGTTACCTTAAAGACATAGTTCACTCAAAAAATTATCCAAAAATCATGGTTTTTTTTTTTTTACATTTTAAGATATAGGAGTTTTTTTTTCTTCAGTAGAACAATAAAGAAGATTTTTAGCTAAAACTGTGATCTGTGGTGATATATAAAATACAAGTATTAAAGTACTTTGTAAGTACTTTGGGAGTAAAATAAAATAAATGATTAATTAAAAATATGATAGGATGCTGATAATCAACCTGGCTAGTAAGGTTTCCATCCAAATAGGATGCACATAAAAATTTTGCATGAAAATGGAATATTGTATGAAATATTTCATTGTTTCCAATCAATAAGTCAAAGAGAAAAAAATCACCACTTCCTGATACTTCCTGATGAACTGAAATCAAATATCAAAAAGAAAAATGTAATTTGCTCTGGTAGGAGAAGCCACTTTGGGCCTTTTTTTTTTGTTAAATAAGTGACATGTTCGTCAGAAGATAAAGATGATACACAATGAACTGGCTAGTAACAGGAATGGGCGAAAATACATTGAAATGTATTTTAAAATAAAATACAAAATTTTACACTCAATTTTAAGTGTGTCACAAATAAACTACAAAATACAGCAGCCACAAAATGTATCAAAATATAATACTGTATTTTTGAATTTTGAAAATACTACAAAATACTTTTACAATGGAGCATGAAATTTCTTCGCAAACCTTCTATCAATAGGTGTATTTGATTAAACCCTTCACCATTAAACTGATTTAGTGAAGTAAACAATGACTGATAACAACAGCTTTTCTCTGAGCAGGTTCAAGTCAGCTTCTCTGCACCTCATTCACCTCTACTGTACACGAGAAGGTATTCATAAAAATGCACCATGTGTTTCTCTTTGATTTTAGTATAGATTTTGTACAAGTTTCATACAAAAAGTCCTGTCTTGAAGATGATCTCTTTAATCCCTGTAAAAACCATTTAATGCAGATAATGAGTTGAACTATAGTACAATTTCTCTTGATTGTGTAAATTGTCACCATCTCTTAAAAATCTTATGTTTTAAAATATTTGCAATTAAAGTCTTCAATACTCAATGTAAAATCACAATTTGTGAAAACGACTAAAATCTCCAGTTTTAGTAATTTCTATAAATCATGTTTTTTTGCAATACACAATATAAAACACGATACCTCAAAAAAGAGCTATCTGTTTTTGCTGCGATAAAAAGCAGAGTTGGGAGTTTTTGACCAGTTTGTAGATTGGAGTAGTGCTAAATATTTTTCTCATAATTTGTCATAATCATAGTGATTAACTATGTCAAAGTCTTTATTTAACTATAAAGAGCACCTTCAGATCAGCTACTGGCATTTGAAACAGCCAATGAAGTTTTGTAGGTATCGCCACTGTAGGACTTTATGTTGTTTGTCTTGTTTTCCTGTCTTATTTTGACTTGCTCCTATTTGTCTGTTACTTTCTTTATATGTGATGCATAATTTCCATCCATACTCCAAACGTTGATTAACTTCAATATAAATTAATTTTCTAATATGATCTCAAGCCTTGACCAATAACTGTGAAATCACCACTCAGAGGCCATATTTTTATGATGTCATCATGTAGACTTCTTACAAAGTATTTTACAGTATTTTAAAAATACAAAAATACAAAACGTAAAGTATTTTAAAACAAAATATTAAACCATTTTCACAAACCCTATCAAATGACAATTAAAAATACGTATTTGAAATAGATGTATCATAAATCCCTGGCTAGTAATAACTGGCTTTTGAATTCCCGAGACACTCAAGACAGACCTTTAATGACAAACTTTGGTTAGGACATTTTAGAATGACCAAAACAACATTACCAAAAATATTTTATGTAATGCTTTTTTGTCCAATTCCTATTTTCCCATGTCATTTTGTTCGATGCCTTTTCATCTGCTAGTTTGATCAATGATATTTTGTCTGATATAATTTTGTTCCATTCATTTCCTCTGATACCATTTCATACAATTTTTTCAGCTGACTTTTGTCTGATAATATTTTGTCAGATGCCTTTTGTCCAATGCATTCTTGTCAATTTTGCCTAGTGTCTTTTTTTTGCCCAATGCCTGGTAGAGATTCAACACTTTTTCATGAGACCTAAAAGCTTTTAGTCTTAGGTGTGATGTTGTTTTGGCCAATGTTAAAGCCTTTTAGTCTTAGTCTTAAAGCCTTTTAACCAAATGCCAAAGGTCTAAAGTTGTCCAAAAAAATGGTCCCAATTTAAATTAAGTGGTCTTTACTAATATGTACTTACATTGAAATTAATAATATAATGTACTTATTGTAAAGACATGTTTTACAGTGTACTTATTTAATTAAATATGTACATGTAATTAATTTCTGTAACCATCCCATTTACCTTAACTCATCTCTAAACCTACCCATACCACCAATCCTGTTTCTATCCTTACCCATATTTCACCTCAGTAGCACCAGAATTGTTCTGCAAAACATTATAAACAAAGTAAGTACATTGTATTTATATTTTGATGTAAGTACATAGTAGTTAAAGTCACGTAATATAAAGTGGGACCAAATTTTTTTTCTCATGTTTTTCATTGTAATATACTACTACTACTACTACTACTACTACTACTACTACTACTACTACTAATAATAATAATAATAATAATAATAATAAAAAAATAATAATAATAATAATAATAAAAATAATAATAATAATAGTAATAGTAATATAATGTAATTTCTTTTTTTACATAGGTTTCACATACTCTCTCTGTCTCCAAACAGACTTAACAAAATTGTGGATTAAATAAATGTTGATATCACCAACACAGTGAAAGTGCAAACACATCAATAAAATGAGATCATTGAATGGGTATCCATTGATTATCTCGTAAATCTGTGGAAGCGCTTGACATGGGCCTTCCTCAGCATGTAGGGTAACCAGCATGCAGTATATAGAGCCAGCAGGGCTCCCAGGAGCCCAATCCAACCCTTCACAGCCAGTTTAGCACTAATGGCACAGCCTGTGGTGACCTGCCGCTCTTGAGCTCTTTGTGTGGTATTTGTGGGTTTTGCTTGTTCTTGAAGCAAATAGAAATTATAGGCCAAACTTTGTCATTAGGCTAAAATATCTTTTGGCCAAACTGTATGCCAGCATGCATATTTACTAAAGCACAGAAGGCACTGAAATATGCACTGTGAATAAAAATGATCAGGGATGAGTTTATAGAAATGTGTATATAAATGTTATAGTAAAGGATTTAATGTGATTGAAGCATTTAATGGATTTATTAGTTATGAGCAGACCCAGACTTAGAATCTGTGGAAATTTTTTGCTATTTCCGTGCAAATTTTGTAAAAATTAAATGAGTAAATAAGGAATGATTTTATGCGGAATGTATTGTTCATGAATTGTTCTAAAATTGGCATATTATTCAAGAAATTAATTTCTGAAATTAATATACAGTTTTAATAAATAATTTTATTAAAATTAAATTTTATTTATTTAATTTTAATAAACATGTAGTTGTTTAGATTGCAACTATGTAGTTTATTAATAAGGATAATGCCTATTTAAATATCCATTTAAATATCCATCAGCCTGTCATACTGAGCAGAGCAAAGACGGTTGACATTGTCCATCCCCAAGATGGTAACAGAGACTGCATAATAAGCACTTAGTGGAGAAAAATTGGATTTTCAAACTACAGCTGATCAAAACATTACAAAATTGGTAAGTACCAAGTCGATCTCTCTCTTTTTTATGTTGCAATGCTGTATTTATACCATAGTAATTGTAGTGTATTGATTGTGAGATGGGACTCATATATATACTCTTTGAATAACCCAGTGTTACTTTTTGTTTGGCCATCTGTTTGTTTCTAATAAGTCTCCTGTTTTCGTTGCTGCAGACCAGTTCAGTAAAATGAAAGAAAGAAGAAATCTCTGCACGTGTTTAGCATTTTCCCTTACCGCAAACACAACAGTAATCTGGTAGTTGCTTTGACTTTTCGGGTTTAATTATTGTGATATCCCGATTGCAACAGAGAAATGCTGGAAAATGTCTCTAGACTGATGGCATTTCATGCCGTTCAGCCTTATAATTTTAAAATGTGAGCAAAATCACTTGTTTTGTCATCACTTTAGACATTACACTAGAGAATCATTCAAATACTTAGCTCTAAACTGATGTTGGCGAATTAGTAATGATTTCTGCTGTTCTGACGTCAGCTGCAGATGTGTGTAAATGGCGGAAGAAAGTAGTTCCTCTTACAAAAAGATTTTGAGACTTTCCATGTTTAATTTTCTTTTTCTTGATTATGCCATCAAACTGTTGTATAAACGCAATATCACACTCGTAGCAGTGCGATATGGCTGTATATTGTCACTGGTAGGCAGGCCCGTGCAGAGGCTTGCCAAAGGGCATGTGCATAACTGAAGATGAGGGCACAACATGGCAAGAACGCAAAGTAACTTAACTGAAGACTGGGGGGGGGGGGGGGGGAGATTGCGACATGAAGAGGGGGGGGTTGGGGGTGGAGAGATCGCAAACTGAAGAGCAGGGATGGGGCTGAGAAAGGCGATCGCGGAATGAAGAGAGGGTGGGGCAGTTACGTTCATTTTGGAAGGGCACTTTATATCCTCAACTCAAAAGGGCATGTACACTGCACAGGTTGAGCCCTATGTGTGCACGTGTCAGTATATAGCCATGTTGCATTGCTACTCATGTGATATTGCTCATATATATATTTAGAGTGATCTTTTTGTATACCATTTAGTTTAAAAAATGTCAATCAATCACAACAAGTGAAACCATTTGTTATTCTGTCTTATTTGTTATTCATCATTTCCTGAAGAAGGAATATTCTGAATGAAAATATATTTATTTGAAATTCAGAGGTAAACACATTTGTTATTATTATATTTTATGATTGTGATTTTTATTATGACCTTCTTTTTTTTACTTTAAACAGGCTTTCTCTGGATTTTACTCCCACATCTACTGTATATCTTTTTAAGTTGTTGTTGTTCACTCTGAAGCAAGTGCTCTGTAGAACACTCCAAAATTAGCCATTTATTTTTATTCACTTTGAGGTTATAATGTCAGTCTGTATCAGTTTTTCACACTCCTGAGGAGACTTCCTGTTCCTTAATCCTTTTCTCACTCCACACACACACATTCTTGGACAGTAAATCTAACACTTTCTTTAAAACAAACTATCTTCCCTGAGATTTCCTCCATAATGTCCTCGTTCCGTTGTGTGTTTATATGGGCACACAATGCTCGTTTAACACAAGCCATGGTGGTCTGGCATACAAGAACAGAAATAGGGCATATTGACCACTGGCCAGAGTAATTTAATGATTCATTTTAACGTAAACAAAGCAAAGACTGTAATGGAAATCTGCCAGCGTTTTAACACAGAGGGCATTCATTCATTATAGAGTGGCCACGTGCCTCCATCTTTGTGTAAATCACTGATGACTGGCCCACAGGGCTGACTTCAAGCCCTCACTGGGCACAAATTTATGGAAAGTCATATTTGCCAAGCCTGCAGTGGAAGCCTGTTGCCAGCCTGGACTCACAAATAATTTTCCACTTTACAGTCTTACAGGATATTTCCTGAAAATGAAAGTGTTTCACTTTTATGCCATTTCAAAATGTATGATTTTCTTTCTCCTGTGGAAAACATGAGGCGATATTTAGGGAAGTATTTAACTACGGACTGTCAGGGCTACAAATAGGACAAAAACGCAGTAAAATGTGGCTCTACGTTCAAAATTATCTGTGATAACTTTGTGTGAGTAAAAAAAACCTAAGACATATTAGTAATAATAATAATAATATTATTTATAATAATAATAATAATAATATAAAAAAATGGTTGGGAGTTCACTGGTCAAGACAACCAAATGAGAATCCTGAACACAAAGATACATATACATTTTAATATCAGTCAAATATCAATGTTAATCCTCATTGGCGATTGTTTTGTCTGACATTGTTAATTCTACTGTTTTTAAAACATTTTGACGAAGTATAGCTTTTTTTAATCACTGGATATGTGATCTTTGGTCTAAGTATCATTAGTCTGCACTTTGCTGAATATATTATCTTCTGAGGCGATTAAACTATTTCCATGACACTCCTGTCTCACATTATAAAAACAAAGTTAACTGGCTAAAAGTGTAACTACAATCTCTGTTCAATGTAGTTTTGTGATTATTATTATTATTAGTAGTAGTAGTAGTAGTAGTAGTAGTGTAAATAGTATTAGTAGTAGTAATGTTAATAGTATTATTATTATTAGTAGTAGTAGTGTTAATAGTATTATTATTTTCTTCAATATTATTAATGATAATATTTATAAAGGTTATCATGATCATTATCCAATCTCTCCAGGATTTATTTGATATTTGCAGCCTAAAAATGCTGATATATACAGTATAGTCATTTTTACAGAACCATTAGACTCCTGTAGGAACTGATTATCATTCAGTGGTAATGTGTTACTTTTTTAATGTGTTGCTTTTTGCACACAGACAAAAAGCTCTTTTTTGTGGCCAATGCAGCATTAATTGGCCTTGGGAATGACAGATACAAGTCCTGCACAGTGGCAGAGGGATTTTAAGCCATTCTTCTAGCAGAATAGTGGCAGGTCGCTACATGATGCTGAGGAAAACGTTTCCTTACTCACTCCTCCAAAACACCCCAAAGTGGATCAATAATATTTAGAGCTGGTCAATGTGCAGGCCATGGGAGATGTTCAACTTCTCATGCGTGGTCATTTTGCTCAATATAGCTCAATTTGTACACTCTTGTTGCTGTTGTGTTGTGTTGCTGAGCGCTCGAGTATGATAAAGCACAGTTCCACAAAACAGATAAAAGCAATGTAAAATCAATGTAAAAAGCTAATGATGAGGATAGCATTGGACTTTTGCTTTATATGTTTATTTAACAGTTAACAGACAAAAAAATCAGACTGAAAATAAACAATTAAACATAAATACAAATCTTTTTAAATAATATTATATAGTTTCCCTCATCCCCATTCAACAATTTGTCCAGTTCTTAAAGCTGATTCTACACTAAAATAATAACTGGTGTTCTCCTCTTCCTCCTCCTTCAGTTTCTCCATCTCCCCCACATCCATCTTCATCTTGTCCTCCTCCTTCTTTGTTTTTTCTTCCTCATCTTTGTCCTTCTCCTTCATCTACTCATCTTCTCCTTGTCCACAGTTTTGCTCTCCTCAGTATTCTTCCCCTCCTCTTCTCTTATCGTCTCCCCCTCCTCCGTCTCTTTTTTGTTTCCTGCTCCTCAACCTCCTCTTCCTCCTCCTGCCTCAATTCCACTACCTCAGTTTTCTCAATTCCTTCCTCCTCCTCTTTTATGGTCTCGATCTCTTTTGCTTTTTTTACTTCTTCTCCTTCCCCTTCTCGTCTCTTTTTCTCTATTTCATCCTCCTCCTTTTCCCTCATTTCATCCTCCTCCTCCACAATCTTCTCTTTCATTCTGTCGCTCTTCTCCGTCATCTCCTGCTCATCATCTATTAAAAGAGAAATGATTACACTTTACTCATTCGGAGGATGTTAAACTCTGTGTGAGGGGAAATAATATGATTTATTAATAACATTATAGATAAAAAAAATATATATATACTTATAGACCTAAACATGTTCACTTACCATCAGTGCCTTTTCTTTTCCTCCTCCTCCACCTCCTCCTCTGTAATCTTCTCCTCTTCCTCTTTACTCTCCTTCTCCTCCATTATTCCCTTATTTTCCTTTTTATTATTTTTCTTCTCCTCTTCCTCTTTATTCTTCTCCTGATTCCCCCTCTCCTCCTCCACCATCATTATCTTCCTCATTATTCGCCTTCTTCTCCTTCATCATTCTCTTTTCCTCTTTTTTTTCTCCTCCTTCACATCTGTTAAAAGAGAAATGATTGCAGTTTAAACATCCACAGTCATTTTCAAGGAGATGTTAAACTCCAGGTTACAGGAAATAAAAATACAACTTATTTATGGCAGTATGGTCTAAAAAGTAGACCCTCAGAGGTAGACAGAACAGTGCTTTGAGAAAAGAAGCAAACTCCTCTTTTTTCCCTTCTTTTTCTCCTCTTTCTTCTTCTCCTCCCTCTTCTCTTTCTTTTTCTCCTTCTTCTCCTGCTTCTCCTCCTCCTTTTTCTTTTTTCTCCTACTTCACCTTCATTCTCTTCTCCTTCCCCTTCTTTTTCTCCTCTCCCTCCTTTTCTAAATCTATTAAAAACGAAATGACTGCGGTTGACACACCTTGGCACATTTGAGAAGAAATATTTTTTATAACATCTCTTATGAACATTCACCATGGTTTTACCTTAGATGCAACAAAAAACTTGCATAGCATTAAAGGTTCAAGAAACCCTGGAGTACTTTTTTTTAGATTTTATCAGATTTGTGTGTGTTGAGCATCAATTAAGACAATGTTAGCACATGTCAGCTTTAATTGTGGGAAAAACTGGATCGTTTTGAGCTTTTGTCAGCTAATTCTATGTTCCGAGTTCCCCAATTTTTGGGGTGTGATCAAAATCTGTGACGTAGCGCCAATCTGCCTATCCAGAGATGACGTGCTGGTTTCGCATTATTATTCATAGCTGAGTTATCTTATACTATGAGAATACTTTTTTTGCTTTTTAATTATTCATGTTCAGTTGAGTTTGTTGCCATTCAGACACATCGCCTATATCAGTGCTGCTATGCTCGCCTATGTTTAAAATTCTTCAAATTACTAGCAGGGTTAATGGTTAAAATAGATAGGGGAAGAGAAAACCCTGCTGCACTGATATCCACTGTATCTCCATTCAGACCCGGGGATTAAGGAGGAAAGAAGTCCTCCTCATTTATAGTGTTTTTATAAACATGATTATCTTTATAATGATATAACAAATTGTGGTAATGTATATATGAAATTACGAATAACATGCTGACATTACCCTGAATACCGTGGCTCTTGATAAATCACAAAGAGTAGCTGTCTTGGTCACAGATGCGCCAGCTAGACTACCACCAACATTTTGCCCTTATTTAAACTCTGATATGTCACCCATAATGTTGTGTTTATTGCAATATTTTAAGCAAAACTGTGCAATTACTATGCTAATTAAACCTTCACACTCTGTTCTTACTGGTGGAATGTGCAATCAATAAAGAATGGCCACCGAATGATTGATTGATTGATTGATTGATTGATTGATTGATTGATTGATTGA
>CAIGQZ010000320.1:15230063-15241527 GCA_903798205.1 Danio tinwini | reverse complement strand
TAATATAATATAATATAATATAATATAATATAATATAATATAATATAATATAATATAATGTCGTAGAGCTTCCTATTAAAAATATGAATTAAAAAGATAGGTTTGTGAAGGGTGTACTTGTATATGCGGAGCACTGTATATATTATGTTATAAAATTATATCAAGTATTATTAATATTATATTATTAAATTTAATTATATAATTATAATTAGACCCCCACAGATTTTTTACTTGTGTTAATGTGTTTAAATATGTTTATTCAGTTTTTATTTAATTTCAGTAGTGTTATTGACAAATATGCAAATGTCTATATGATTTATTTACAGTACAGTTTGTAAAGTGAAATGTTCTGTGGATCTTATTGGATTTGCATTGTAAGCCTTAGATAAAAGTAAAAAGTAGTTAAAATAATACTACAGTTACTAAACTCCCACTTACTTTCTCTATTTATTTTTTTTGCAAACATCTGCACAGGAATTGCAAAAATCTCAGCAAAATCTGTCTGGCCCTGGTCACAATTTACTCAATTTATCCTGATGCTGTTCTGAACTTGTTTGACTTTTTTGTGAAATAATGCACTGTCAAATGTAAATTTCAGTCAGTTTGATAAAAAAAAGACTTAATAATAATAATAATAATAATAAATTATATATATATTAATATAGATGTAGTTTATTATAAATTAGTTTATAATGAACTCTATTAACACTGCCCATTCGCTTTTACGCTGACAAAACAATGACAATGTTTAATGTATTCATTTTTTTTCAACATTTTATTCAAGTTTTTTTCCAACATTTAAAAAAAAATTACTAGTTTATTATTAGGATTTATTTGTTAACATTAGTTAATGCATTAGATCAGTGTTTCTCAACCATGTTCCTGGAGGACCCCAACACTGCATGTTTTGGATGTCTATTTTGTCTGTCACACCCATTACAGGTCTTTCAGTCTCTGCTAATGAGCTGATGATCTGAATCAGGTGTGTTTAATTAAGGAGACACGGAAAATGTGCAGAGCTGGTGGTCCTTCAGGAACGTGGTTGAGAAACACTGCATTAGATAACTTGAACTAACAGTGATCGGTGCATTACAGCATTTTTGTTATTGTTTTTGAGTTTTTACACAGTGCATTGACTAATTTGAATATTTGATCTTAAATGTGTTTTTTCATTAAATAAAAATTTTCACTGTTCATTAATCTTGTTAGCTAAACTTTATTAAAGTTTTAACATATTGCTCAGAAAAATTCATGCCAAATTATTGAATATAGGCCTGTCACAATAATCTATACAGTATATCAACTTATTGCACAACACATGGAAATGACCTCAATCATTTTTGGTGATGCAATATATATCCAATACATAAAACAATTCTAGCAACATTTTAGCTGATTGTGCAACACCTTTATTGGAGGTGTCAGTGTCAGTATGGTATAAAAAATGGTATACAGTAATTATTTTAGTATGTTTTCTTGTGGGTGCCAAACAACTGAAAATAGATCTGGTACCTGATATCGCAGCCTGTTACTTTTTACCTTGTACCTTTTTACCTTGTACCTTTTTGTTAACCATTAATATTTATTTAGGGTATGTGCATGTTTTCACATTCTGATTCCAATACCAAATTAGTAAATTGTTAAAAGGGCCATAAATAAATATTCCTAAGAATAAAATTATTATGTGTTCTTCGGAAGAGTGTACTTGCATTGTGATAATATTATATTGTCATTCTGGCATTATATAACAATAAGTGGCATAAAATGGTCTTAAAATGACAATAATATCTTTTATCAGCAATATATTTTGGTGCAATATAGCATACAACAAAAAAAATAGATATTGTGGCAGGCCTAATTGAATGTACTTCAAAAGGTTGTGTTTGGAGTCTGTAGTTTGCATGTTAATTTGTAGACTTGATGACTAATTATAAATAAAGGGACTGTACCTTTAAAGGTTGACTTCAGAATTTGAACCCTTAATATTAGTGTAGATGAAAAACCTATTAACCATACAAATAGCAACATTGGTTCAAAAGCAGAATCTAGCAGTTTTGTTGTGTTCCCAAATTTGGCCTTGAGTGTTTCCCAGTGGTTATTTGGGGACTGTTCCTCCAGCTGTTGCCTGTCATCAGACGCTGGCCAGCTGTGTGTGTGTGTGTGTGTGTTCAGTGCCAGCTGTCCAGGGCTGTTTCCGGTGCTCAGCTGTCATTGGTGATTTGCAGCCCTGCAGCTGCATCTCTAAAAAGCCTTATTACAGGCCATATTTTTGTTAAACTAACATCTATAATGTATTGCACAAAATTTCTGCAGGAGAAAATCTGAAAACATTGTGTTGTCTTTTTCCAGGTGCAAATAAAGTCATCGACGTGATTGATGTGGCGAAACAGGCAGACAGTAAGATGAAGCTGGGAGAGTTTGTCAAATATTACTACCAACCTAAACGGCCCAAAGTGTTGAATGTTATCAGCCTGGAGTTCTCTGATACAAGGCAAGTCTATCAGTCCCTCCTTGATGTTGTCGCAAAAAAAGCTCAAAATTGGGAGGAGCTTACGATTATACAAATTTCTAGCAGATTTCAGACATCCTTAGGGGTCGATCACATTGAACGTGATTTTACATATTTATTTTTTCCATATTTAAAAATCTCCATAGTTGACTTTACAACACAAACACTGCTGTCACCTCAACAGAAACCCCGTCTCTGCTGTCATTTGAATGAACAATTAAAATTAAAAAAGACGTAGTTCGCTTTTTCTGCTCAGAATTGACTTTTTTCAACTGCAGGCACAAAGAATGCATCTGCTAAAATGCGATTTAAGCGCACATAAGGAGCTCACAAAAACGTTCAAGGCCATTCAAAAACAACGAAAAAAAAGTGCTTCACATTGCAAAAAGTGTGAACAATGCCTGAATCCGTTTTCCACTGCACTGTACGAGACTGTTTGATTTGAAACGGCTCGTTTTGTTTTGGTTTTGCTCAGTTTGCGGTTCCTCTGCTGTTTAGTAGCCCTTAAAGTGTATAGGATCATTGATGTAGTTGCGCCACCTCTTTTGCCATGACTTCCTGAAACAAGTCTTGCCAGATCCACTCCTCAGCTACCAATAAGAGGACTGTCTGACTAATTCTACTCAACACAATGCTGCCATTTTGGGTGCTCTTTCTTGCAGTGGTATAAAAATGATTTAGTCGTACATAAATGCACCTCTATGTCTCAAATGCAAATCAAATATAGGGGATTATATTCATTGCATATAGTCATAACTGTCAGGTGATTCCGGCCTATTGACGCAGAATCGTAGCTTAGATAAACAAAATATTTGGTTTGGACATGTATATAAACCCTCTGTCCCTTCTCCTGATTGTTCTGCCTGTTAACTTCTGCTGCCAGGAAAAACACTTTAATGTCATAGATCAATGATAATCCCCGTTCCATAAAAAGATGGCATATAATAATTTAAGATACTATTCCCCTGGAATATTTAACATGTAGCCCCTCCACAACTGATACATTAATTAGCACCTGGTCACCATATTTGGACAATATAAACCTTGCTGTGTGTCATTTTTAGACTCAGAATGACATAATTTCCATATGGACATTTATTCATGTGTGTTCTGTTTTCATCAAACTTCTCACTGGTCCCGCCATATTGTATTGTTTGTATCACAGTGATTTATGGCTTTTGCCATGTGTGTATTTCTGTATATGCAGTTATGAATATTTACAGTTGTGTCAGGTATTTTATGTTGTGTTTGTAGTTTTGTTTTGTGTATGTCCAAAAGAAAAACATGTTTAAAAATTATTTTGGTCTTGCAAACCAAATACAGCAGCAGCTGCTGCTGACTATTTAAATACAGTGGTTTGGCGTTTTGTGTCGCAAATCCATTGACTCTCGTAGTGACAATACTCTGACCAATCAGTGATCATCAATGTGCATACACATCGCATTTGATGACATGTGAGGTGGTAGAAAAAAAAAAGTAGTTGGTACGAAACACAGTGGAATATTGAATTTGCATATTGAATATTTATGATCTAAAATCCTGATGTGTGTGGGGGAACAATCGCATATCTATGCCAGAGATTATCACATGAAATTAAGCTAACCAATCAGAAAGCAAGCTGACAGAAGCGTAACACACATAATCAAAATGGAGCATAAAGTGAAATGAGTTTGGACAGCAGAGATGGAGGATCAGCTTGTCAATCTATGGCAACATCACAAATGTTTATTTGTTTATTCATTTACCTTGTTTATTCTTATGTCTCAAGACATTTTGCAAGATTTCCTGAGTTCACATTCAATAGTCTGGTCGAAAAAATCTGTTAGTGTGTGTTGTGCTGTCTTTAACATCACGGCACACCAAACATTGTAGGATTGTTTTGTCCTCATGTCCTCATGTTTGTGGTCTCTAACAATTGGGAAATAAAGATTTAATTAATCCTTTAGTGTTTGAAAAAGGAAGGAAGGAAGGAAGGAAGATTTGTATACAGTTATGTAGAGATGAGTTGTATCAACTGCTTGGTTAAAATCAAATTTTTGTATATGTTTTACTATTTTAGGATGTCAAATCTGGTGGTGGTTCCTGATATCGCTCAAAAAATGTCCTGGGTTGAAAACTACTGGCCCGATGACTCATTCTTCCCCAAACCGTTTGTGCAGAAGTATTGCCTCATGGGAATGAAAGACAGCTACACAGATTTCCACATCGACTTTGGAGGAACTTCAGTGTGGTATCATGTACTTTGGGTGAGAACTGATACTGTGCCCTGATTGAATGGTTTTATGGCTGATCTGCTGATGTTCCAGTTATGTAAGTGATAAGTGCTGTTGATAAGCGGTGTGTGTTTTTTGCGCAGGGAGAGAAGATTTTCTACTTGATTAAGCCAACGAAGGCTAACCTTGCACTATATGAGGCCTGGAGCTCATCGCCCAATCAAAGCGAAGTTTTCTTTGGGGAAAAAGTCGACAAGTGTTACAAATGCGTGGTGAAGCAGGGAACTACCATCTTACTGCCTACTGGTGAGAATGCAGAATTAGAAACTTTTCTATTCACCTTATTCTTCACATCTGAGCGAGCGCAGCCATTTGAATCTTTTTGGCTTGAGACATCCGGTCTCATTCTTCTATTCATTTGTAGGCGTTAAAAACAGCTTGTTATGCTGCTTGATGCTGTAAACTGATATTTTATTATTATATTATTCTGTTTTGTCTGTATAGTCATGCAAACAATTCTTTGTAGAGCAAGTAGTTTGACTAAATTAAAAGTTCTAAAATTATTGAAAAAACAAGCGCATTTCCACATTGAAGAATAAGGTTAATAGCATTTTCGGTTTCTTCAGCAGATCATGCTCATCCGCCTTGTACTGCCCACACATTTACATGATTATGAACCATTGGATCAGTTCCTTCTGTAAAAGCAAAGTTAAATATTTTTGGAGTTTTGTCTTTTTAATCATTTCAATCAACCAGTCTCATTTGAAAACAGAACTTTTATCCAAAAACGTTCTAGCAATTTGCTGTTTTTATTATTTAGTATTATGAAAGTTTTTTATAATGTGCAAGTTAATCACCATAGTAAATTGCTCTTTAATTTAATTTAATTTTTTTGTGAATTCATCAATTTATTACATATTATATTTATATACAGTTGAAGTCAGAATTATTAGCCCCCATGTTTATTTTTTTCCTCAATTTCCTTTTAACGGAGAGAGAAAAAATTTACAACACATTTATAAACATAATAGTTTTAATAAATCATTTCCAATAACTGATTTATTTTATCTCTGCCATGATGACAGTAAAAAATATTTTACTAAATATTTTTCAAGACACTTCTATACAGCTTAAAGTGACTTTTAAAGGCTTAACTGGGTTAATTAAGATTAATAGGCAGGTTAGGGTAATTAGGCAATTATTGCATAACGATGGTTTGTTCTGTAGACTATCGGAAAAAAAGAGCTTAAAGGGGCTAAAATGTTGACCTTAAAATTGTTTTAAAAAAATTAAAACAGCTTTTGTTCTAGCTGAAATGAAACAAATAAGACTTTTTCCAGAAAAAATATCATCAGACATACTGTGAAAATGTCCTTGCTCTGTTAAACATCATTTGGGAAATATTTAAAAAAGAAAACAAATAGAAAGGGGAGCTAATAATTCTGACTTCAGCTGTATATATGCAAGTGTAATAATTATATTGCTTATAATATTAATTTTAAACTCTTTAATTAAAATGTTATCTTAATTCATTCTTACAAGAAAAGATTTGACAATAATCAACATTTGTCTTTTAATTTATAAAAATATGCAAAATGATTAATTTAATTTACATTTATGTAGTAAATATACATTTAATTAGTAAAATATTATAAATAATTTCATTTTGATTTATAAAACAAAATGACAAAAATATGAATGACATATTAATACATTATTTAAAATAAAGGATTGTTTTTATTATTGTTGAAACTAAGATAATAAATGCTTTACAAATATTTTATTAATAACAAACATTTAAATTTTGCCAAACAGACCTCTTATATTTGTACTATTATTATTACTATTATTATTACTATTATTACTATTATTATTACTGTTATTATAATTATTATTATTATTATTACTATTATTATTGTTACTAATACTATTATTGTTATTATTATTATTAATTTAATTATTATAATTAGTATTACTATTACTATTATTACTATTATTGCTTTTATTATTAGAATATTTTGAACTCTGCCCCCCACTGATTCTTTTGCCCCCTCATACATCCCCACAATTTCCTCATAACTTATACTCCACATAATCACTGCACTATTTAATGTTTGCACATACATTGCACTGATTCATTTTTAATTGTACATACCCACTGTACATATACATTTGTAATTATGTTTATATGTATCTGCAAACCTCTAAATTAATAATAGCAACCTGCACATATATTCAAGTATTATAACTCTCTGTTCAAAGCTACTTATATGCAACCTGTATATAATGATCAAAGTACATCCATCTGTAAATATCACCATAGTTTCCTATAACTGCACTTTATACTTCTTATACCCTTATTATACTTATTAAATCCTGCTATTGCACTCCTGGTTAGACCTAAACTGCATTTTATTGCTTTGTACTTGTACATATGTAATGACAATAAAGTTGGATCTAATCTAGTTATTATTTTGAGGCTTGTCCAAGAAATGGCTTAAATAGTTTTTTATTACAATCAACAGAAGGACAAATAAGAAACTCCTTTATCATACACACACAAATTTGCTCAAATATCTTTCTGTGTCCTGAACTGACTCCATGACATAAAATGCTGTGTGATATCGCAGGAAAACACGCACGCACACACTGTACCACAAGGTGAAAATAATAGCAGGCAATTTCCCAGCTCTCCTGCCAGGAAAATGCGTGTCAGCATCCAGCACAGATGACCCTTGATATACAGAGTGTGTGTTGAGAAACAGGCTTCACTGAGCAACGCCGTAAACAGAGAGAAAACACTGTGATGTAACCCAAGTGTGTCTCACCCAATGGAAAGAACGGCGCCTGAAAAGTGTCTGCCTGTTATTTTAATCTGCAGAAGCACTGCGTTCAATTTGCATACACACAGAGTGCTATAAATGGCCTTGACGGAGGTTTCAGTCATAACTCTTGTCAGTGAAAGGGATTCTAACATTTTGTGTGTGTGTGTGTCTGTGTCTGTGTCTGTGTCTGTGTCTGTGTCTGTGTCTGTGTCTGTGTCTGTGTGTGTCTGTGTCTGTGTCTGTGTCTGTGTCTGTGTCTGTGTCTGTGTGTGTGTGTGTGGTGCTTCCCTTTTTGAGCAGTGCGTCACTCACATGAGGAAGCAGAAAATCCCCCTGGTGTGTGGTGAATACACACGCAGCCAGACTGAAAGATAAAGCTGACGTTTCTGTCAGAGTGCTGAGATTGTGCTGTTTATAGTGCTGGTCACTATTGTCAATAGTGTTTGTACACCGGTTAGGGTTGGTTAGTGTTTGAAAGGCAGGTGTGGTGGTGTTTTGTGTGTCTGAGAGAGGGTTAAACCTACTTTTCATTTTTAGATTGTAATTTTTTAAAAAAAATTTATAACTATCTAGTTTAATACTGACAAAGTTTTTTTTTTTGTCCGTAGTGGAAGAACTTCATTTTTTAAAAGCTTTTCCTGTTTAATGGAGAGAAGTTTTTTCAATACTTTTTTAAAACAATAGTTTTAATAAATTTCTAATAACTAATTATTTTATATCTTGGCAGTACATAATAATGTTCTAATTATACATTTACACATACATGTATACATACATGCATATATACATACATGGGCGCCGGCAGGGGTGGGGAGGGATGGGGGTTTGCTTTAGGATGACTCTAAAGGCCGATTTATACTTCTGCGTCAAGTGCACACGTATGCTACGGCGCAGCCTACACGTGGACACATAGCCCCTCGCCATGGCCGTCGGCGTCGATGACGTGCACCTCTCATAAAATGTAATGCATACGCATAGCGCAAGCTCTGTGATTGGTTGACTTGGTAGCGCTGACAAGTGTGGGTGGAGGTGAGAGCCGCGCACGCACCCGATGCAGCGACTGTTTACAAGTGTGGAGTCCCGTGAAGGAGCTCCAGATGGAGACTGTTGTTTTGTGTTTACCTTATGATTAAAGTTGTTGCACGTCCGCCGTTTCCCGCCTCTAAATAAGTGCGTTTGAGCCACTTGTACATTTAAGGAAGTGTTCAGAAAAAAACAAAACACCAGCGAAGAAACTCGACTCAGAGGAACATAAACACCTACTGCTAGCTAGCGTTTGGGAAGTGTATTGCAGAGAAGCAGAAACAGCGCGCAGAAATATAAATGCACGGCTACGCGCAAGGCATACACCGTGGGTTACACCGATCACTTGACACAGAAGTATAAACCAGGCTTAAGGGCCTACGCCGTTTTGGGGCTTCCAGAGTTATTATTAGGGGCCCAATACCCCCCACCCCACTCCCCTCTTTACTTTTGTCAGCGACAGCCCCCACCAGAATGTGTTCATAGGGCCCGTACCGGCCAGCAGCACCCCAACATACACACATACATGCATACATACATCCTAGGGCTGTGCGATTTGGGGAAAATATCTAATTGCAATATATTTTATTTATTTTTTACTTTTTTACATTTTTGACAGATATAGCGATTTCGATTTGATTTTTGCAATTTTATTTTGTAGTTACGCTTCAGCTCAATAATATGTATCGTAGATTCTTACTGCTAAAATGCAGTGAGTGTTGAAACTGAAATTCAAATTTATTTTTAAATATTCAGAAATGAAACACTAATTTTTCTCTAGAGCAAACAGTAAACACAATTAAAATGACCTCACCTTTCCGTAAACAAGTTGAACTCAAATTAGGGAGATGGTGAAGCTTGTTATAAAAGCAAAAAAAATAATTATAGTAAGTATAAAAATACAGTACACTCTGCAAACTAACATGGCTGAAACGACTCTAAAATTGTACTTTGCTGTTGCTTGCTATTAGATTGAGTGTCACTTGCAATACTTTCAGTTGACTTTTTAGCAAGACATTCATCACTCAATTGGACTCACACAATTGGCTAGTAAGACTATCACACACAGACGGCAGTAGCGCATTTGCTCTGTGCAGTGAAAATTGAATAATAAACTTATTTTTCATATCGAAGCCTCTTGCGATTTTTAGCTAATCACAACAATTCAGATTAAGATTCGATTTCTATTCATTGCACAGCCCTAAAACATACATACCTGCATAAAACAAGTTAACAATACTAATAAAACTAGTCGATTTTTAAAGTTATGATGAATAAAAATGTTATAAAAAATGATCTATCTATATAATGCATAAAATTATCTTTAATATATTTTATTTTATTTTTGTTTGTTTGTTTTTAAGTAAAATGTGCTGATTATTGTAATGTGTTTTTTTTTTTTTTCAAATGAAAGTTATGTAGAAATGTCTGACACATACTACATTTTCTAAATAAAATATTTAGGTGTTTCTTTCTAAACAGCCTGGAATAAATTGAAACAAAATAAACTTACAGTTAAAATAACATTTCAATACATTTAATGTTATTATTAGTTTTCAATTCAATTACAATGTTAAACAAAACTGAAACTACAGATGAAGCTACAATTAAATATCATTTTAAATAAAAAAAATTGAAAATAGGGTTTTAATGTTTATTCATTTGAACCAATTTAAATCAAATGTATTGAAAATAATGTGTTGTATCTATCTAAATAATACATGTGAATAGATTTAATGCTTAATGAATGAATATCTGACATATATGCAGAGGCATTGCTAAAATAATAAAAGAATGAAAGGTGTTTTTTCAAACTGAAAGTGATGATTAGAGTAATGCTATCTGATGTGTGTTTGTCTCCCTCTACAGGCTGGATTCATGCTGTTCTCACTTCTCAGGACTCGATGGCGTTTGGAGGAAACTTCTTGCATAACTTAAACATAGACATGCAGCTCAGGTGCGATCCTTTAGTCGGGGTCTTTCAGATGAACTTATATTTACACACTCAGTGTGTTTATAGATGTGTTTTCCTGATGAATCTGATTTGGTTTCAGGTGTTATGAGATGGAGCGTAGACTGAAGACTCCAGATCTCTTTAAGTTCCCTTATTTTGAGGCCATCTGCTGGTATGTGGCCAAAAACCTGCTGGAGACTCTTAAAGGTGAGCTGCGTATTATTGTTGAAGATTTCAATGTTTAAAATTTAAATTTAAAAATCTAAAGAAGAACAATGAAATATAATGTTTAATATAAATATGAAGAAAATTAGTTGTTGTTTTTATTTAGTTTATGTTTGTATGCTAACTCTATGTATGCTTTATGTGTGTATGCTGACTCTATTAATATGGAGTTAATAAACTGTCGTTAATATTTTACTGAAATTTTATTTGAAAGTTGAAAGATTGATTTGGCTGAGAAGATTTTTTGTGTGTTTAAAAAAAAAGACTAAAATAAATGCTCATTAAATTAGATGGATTATTAAAATGTGAAACATTCAGTCAGTTCCCCCTGTCCTTTTCTGTTTAATTATTTTTTACTTTTAATAAAGAAATATTTTAATAAATATTTAATAGGTAATAATAAAAAAAATTTTTCTTCTAAAAATAAATCTTTTATTTTTATTTTATTCATCTCTTATTTTTAGATTATTAGCGTGTTATTTTATTATAAATAAAACTTTTTGGAAATTTTTATAAAAAGTTTTATGAAAAGGTTGATCAAATTGTATTAAATCAAATGTGAAAACATTTTTACTTATACAACTTTATAATTTGTTATGGAAAAGTGCAAATTAAATTAGAATTCTATTAAATACAAATCAGTGCAGATCAGTCTTTTGAGTAAGGTGTGTGTGTGTGTGTGTGTGTGTGTGTGTGTGTGTGTGTGTGTGTGTGT
>CAIGQZ010000320.1:15212412-15230053 GCA_903798205.1 Danio tinwini | reverse complement strand
TGTGTGTGTGTGTGTGTGTGTGTGTGTGTGTGTGTGTGTGTGTGTGTTTTTCAGAATTGCGTGAAGATAAATGTGAAGCTCAGGGTTTTCTGGTGGATGGAGTAAAAGCTTTAATCTCTTCGCTGAAGACATGGTTGAGGAGGGAGGTCAGTTTGTATGTGTGTGTTGTATTGTGGTGTTTTGTGAGTGTGTGTACTCTTCGTGCTCATCTTTTTCTCCTTGTGTGTCTTCAGCTCACTCAGCCTAACAGTGAAGTGCCCGACAACATCAGACCAGGACACCTCATTAAAGCTCTGAGCAAAGAGATCCGATACCTGGAGGTCAGAGCTTTACTTCATTACGCATCACACATCTAGAATGTTTTAAGTTAATTCTTAATTTTCTTTTATAACTGAAATATATCCCAATAAATGTTTGTATTAATTTATTACATTTATTTAAATGTATACAATTTATTTGAAAATTTGTCAAATAAAAATGATTAAAACGTCCACTAAATTTAATTAATACCTAATGTTTTTAAACTAAAATATATGCTGTTATATGAAAATGTGTTCTTTTTCTTAAAGTTTAAATTTGTTATTTCTATTATACAGTGTCAAATATATTGTAAATGTTTAAATTAATTTATTATAAGTCAAAGTATTTGAATTTAATTATAGTTTTTTTAGAATTAAAATGATTTTGTTAAATGGAAATGTTGAATTCTCTTAATTTATATATTATTAACTGTAAATTTATCACATGAAAGTAGATAATATTAGTTTATTATATGAGTAAATACAAGTGTTGTATAAAATTGTAATTGTTTTAAGTTAATTGTGAAATATTAAATACATTTTTGTTAATAGAATTAAAATAAAATTATATAATATATAATGTTTTTGCCACTTTACTTTTTTTAAAAAAAAATTTAACCAAAATATAATTAGAATTATATAAAATTAAAATAATAATGTGTTTTTGTTGTTAAAATGTCAGTGTATCTTTCTACAAGGCTCTTAAAACAGCTATTAGTAGAAATTTGCTGTGTTGTTTTCTGCAACAGGACGACTCCAATAAAGCTGTGAAAACTCAGGGAAGTGCTGAGTGTTCTTTAACCCGCTCAACACTGGAGAAAGGAGATCAAGCCCGACAGGCTGCTCGACGACTGCAAGATCATCATCATCACAGACGCCGCCACCATCATCATCATCATCACCACCACCACCACCATCATCACAGCCGAAAACTGCCCTCAAACCTGGACGTGCTGGAGCTCCACACGCTGGAGGTGTTGAAGAGACTGGAGGTCGGCCAGCTGAAGGAGGTCAGTGCTGTAGACACTTTTATCTGTATCACATGTTTTTTAATGTTGTCTATGTGGTAAATATGCTAAATAGCATTATATTATTAGCTTTTTTTAGACAAGATTTAGCCTTTTTTATCACTCTATTCTTAAAGTAATACTGCAAGCTGCCAGAAAAACAAAACACTTTTGGTAGAATAAAATGTTTATAATCAGGCTTGTTGTGTGTGAACATGTTCAGAATACAGATAGGAATTAAACCGCAATCTGGTGTGTGTAGGAGCTGTTGAAGTGGAGATTTATGACTCCAAAAACTCATTCTGAGATAGCAGCTTTCAAAAATATATATCACAATTGAAATCTACAGATACAAATTGATACCGGTACACACAGCGATACCGGCAAATATCCAGAAAATTTCCAGAATGTCTTTACAGGTAATTTAAAAAAAAAGTGCTGTTCACACAGGCAAAGGCGTTCTTGCATTTTTCCGGCATTCACACATCCATTCTAAAATACCAGTAAATTCTGATATCATTAACCAGAAATGAGCTCTAAACGGCTGCGCTTATATTTGTAGACATAGAAGAGGTCGGGCTTCTGTTGATGGTTTCACTTTAATTTATTACCTAAGCATTCATGCAGCTGCTTTGTGCCAGAGACATCTATCTGCGTTCACACAGAGCAGCATTCCGGCAAATTATTTTCCGGAAAATTTCCGGAACAAATTTACCAGTATTTTCAAAAAGGACCTGTTCACACATGATCCCTTTCCGGAAAATTGTCTGTATATTTCCAGAAAGGTCTGTATGTGTGAAAGGGGATAAAGGAAAGACTAAAAGTGTTTTTTGTTGTTTTGAATTAGGCTGGAAAAAAAAATATTTCATACAAAAATGAAATGACCCAAAATCTCAAAAAAAAATTGAGAAACAATTTCTTTCCTAACACGGTGTCCTGACTATACGCATTGTAGCGCTGCATCAAGTGATAAAAGATATCCATCTGGGACAGCATCGAGCAAAATTTGTATTTTTATTTTTGAAACATTGCTGCAAAACAACAGCATTAACTACTATAAAAAATGCCTCTTCAGCTACAGCCTATGGGCTTTAGTCAGTGCTAACTGTTACCAATGTGATTTTGAACATAATTTTATATATAGCCATAATGAAAGCAGATTTACTTCAGATGGTTTGACCTGTGACTCAGTGCAAAGTTACAACATCAGCCACTCAGTGGTCTATTAATAACATTAAAGAGGTTTAATATGTATTAATGAATGAATGCTGGTATTTAATTATTTCTGTTGTGTTGTGTTTGTTGCAGACAGACAAATTGCTTGCTGCTGGAATCTTGTGTCACGTGTAGTTTATAACAGCGTTAGCCTTTCATAATTTCTGTAATGCGGTGCTACCAAATAATTTTTGAGAATTTTTTTTGTTGATATTAGATGTATAGCTCCCGTTAAAACATCTCTCATGTTTTAAAAAAGGACCAGACCTTCAGCTCCAAAGTCAATGGCAAGTTCAAGAAAGTGTGCCCGGTGCCTGCTGTGGCAGTGGAGGTCAGTCATGATAACGCCCTGCGGCTGGTCATGTGCAATGGAAAGATTATTCGGTAAGTAAATCTTAAATCTAGAGAAACTGAATTTTCAAATGATCTCATTTGTTGTTGTTTTTCTTTAGCTGTAGTTTGGTATCAAAATTAGTTAAAAGAAATTGGTCATTTTATTTTAATGTACAATTCACGCTATTAACAAACCATTAACTAAGGCTTTTAGCTGAATAAGCTACTAATTAGCAGCTTATTAATGATTAGTATGGTAGGTTTAGGTATTGGGTAGGAGTAGAGATGTAAATCATATAAGATGCTAATAAAGAGATCATATCTTAATAGGCAGGTAATAAACCACTTGTTAATAGTGTGAATTATGACTGAAGTGTTTATATTGATATTGTATTTACTTCTTGTTTGGTATTGTGAGCCCTTACTAATACAGCTTTTTTGTACATTTCTTGTCATGATTTGATGTGAAAATGAGGACCTATTACCTATATAAATAAATGCATACTAAATTACATTTAGTATGTATGCATTAACTCATCCAAAGTTACAGTAGACAATTTTATAATTACAAAAGAAAAGCGTTTTTCATCTGAGAATTCTTTTAAAAATAAACCAAGCTTTCCCCAAAAATAAAACAACTGCTTTCAATATTAATTATAGTATGAAATATTTCTTAAGCCCCAAAACATCTTATTATTTCTGAAAGAGCACATTAATTTATAAGCAATATAGGTACGTGGCTATTCTTGCATGTTCATGGATAAAATACTTGATTTACTATTAGCTATACTATTATTATTTCAATGTAATAGTAAAACACGATATGACAACTATATTGCAGAACAAAATTATACAATATTATAAAATATCAATGCATGTAAATATGGGTCGAACAAGCGTCTAAAACAGTAAATCAAACCTTGAAGACTATAGTGGTCATGCTGAAACTTTATTAACTTTTATTTAATGATCTTTAAATGATGTACAAGTACTTTCATTGTAAAAAAAATCATAATGTATATATTTCTTTATTTTCATCTAATAAAAACTTCTGTGATCATTTAATAATATAATAAAATCTAACTCACCACACATTTCGAAAAGATAGGCTGCAATTACACTGCATGGTTCAAGTGACCCAATTCAGATTTATTTTTTTTTTTCTTCTGTGGCAAAGATCGTATTCGGCCCATGTACGTGTAAGCAAAAAAATAACATGGATCCCGATTTACTCAAATCAGATTCAGGCCTTCTTCATATGTGGAAACCTATCCGATATGAATCGGATCCATGCCCTTGTGCCTGCAGTGTAAGCAGGTAGATCGGATTTTTACCTGCCAAGGCGAGTTGCGCATCATTAAAAACCATAGCGAATGACGTCAACTCTGACGCTTTAGTTTCATTTTCAGTCTCAAACCTTACATATAGTAGGACAAAAAAAGCATTTATATTGTCATATAGCACAAGTATTCAAGCATGTTAGCGAGAAAGAGAGTGCAACATCCGCCACGTAATCAATATAAAACTATTGCATACATCAGGTGCATAAATCACGCCATGGACATTAAATTAAGATGCCTACTGTTTTAAAAAAAAGCCTAGATTAAAAGAAGATGATGAACTGATGAGAACTTTTCTGTCATTAGCGATAGTAAAACAACTTGTCAAAAAGAATTAAAAAAAATTAAACCCTATGAACATATTAAATACAGGAATGTTTTATAAGCTGTCAGTCAGCGGCCGCTCTTTTTTTTTTTTTTTTTCCTCCTGGTCATTGCGTCTTTTCATTGTGTGCGGGTCATCAAAAAAATCGGAAACCGTCACAAAATCAGAATTGACCATCAAAATCTGCAGTGTAATTGCAGCCATAGTGTATGTTTGTCATTTTAACAACTGAGGAAGTGTTTTTTTTCTTACAGGGAGAGGTTGCCAATCACTAATGTGGCAGCAACAGTCAACACAGTGGAAATGTACCATAAACACAGGATAAAGCTGGAGAGAATCCCAATGTGTCCAGAAGATAAAGTGAAAAAAGAAAAATGTGAGGATGAATTTGGTGTACAATGCACTATAAAGAAACCAGTCAGTCAAGGTAAGTCATCTGGAGCTGTGAAGTTTGCAAGAATTTGCTATGTCTGTTTATCTTTGACCCAAAAGCATGATTTTTCTTCTGTTTTTGTGCTTGGGTTATAATATGGAAGTAAATGAGTTTTCTTTTGAAAGGTGAAAGTGTGCAGACTGAACTCAGGACCGAGTCGCCACATGTAGCGTCTTCAGACAGCGACTCAAAGGCAGGGGATTCTGCTGAGGTATGCTTGATGGTGAATGAGCACCCTTGTATACTTGAAGCAAAAAAAACTGAGGCCACGTTTACACTAATACGTTTTAGAATGAAAACAATCCACGTCCACACTGGCATTTCACCTAGTGTTTCTGAACAGATCTTCGTCCACACTACACTGCTGAAAATGCACATCATGTGACCACACACACACTCTGGCATGCGCTGCAGCATTTGCGCACGCCTGAGCTCCAGGCAGTCAGCGGGTGCTTTGAGCACAGAACCCCAGTTGAGAGCAGCGCAGGTCAAACAGTTCATAAAGAATCTACCGCTAGATCTGATCTCAATATATTTGTTAAACTTGATGTTTAATTCATGACTCTTTGGTCTTGAATCTATTACTTGTTCTTAGGTAGCGTGTTTTGGCTGAGCGCAAAGATAAGTTAATATATTCATTTACATAACCACATACACTGATTCTGCACATTTGACTGATTGCTTGCCTTTGTTTCCTATATTGTATAAACTTATTGTGCATTATACTTTTATAATGGCCATTATTGATTATTAAAACTGATATTAAGCAAAAGAGAGGGATGTTTCGTTTTTTTCACAGAAAATGAAAGGAAGCAGTAATGTTATAGGCTCCATTTTGTTATAAATATGCATACAGTGAAGTTGACGGTACTATAAATATGTAGCTACAGAATGCCTTTACATTTTTAGTGTCTGTTAAGTTGCTAATATCAAAATGAAAATAGGCAGTTCCTTATGTTTTGTTTTTATTTGATTGTTAAGATTGTGAAACAATGTAGCCAGGGTGATGTGAATGACATTGTAAAGTACACTGTTTCCTTTGAAGATTTACTTAACGTGTCCTTGAGAGTTTGTTTTCCATTTCAAACTTGTGAAGTCTGAACCTACAAGAAAAAGATGCAAGACTGAACTTTGTGTAGGCTACTTAATATTGAGGAAAAAGCCCCAATCAGACTCCTCTGATTTCAGATGTCTCAGTTTTCCCCCATCCTCACTGAGACGCAGCAGCAGTGTTTTAAAATTGAAACGGCCTCTTTAGCATTTACAAAAAAACTCAGAGGTCGTGTGGACAGAAGGTGTAACCGTAGCAAAACTTATGCGTTTTAATACTAAAACATTAGCAAAAACGGGGCCTGAGTGTGGTTACGTTCTTGTTCTTAAAATACAGGTGTCAAAATGCACAGATTCTTCACTTGGCTCAATGGCTTGTAACCTCTCTCTTGTCTCTGTCACTCTTCCTTTAAATAGAAGTGCTCGTCGGAGTCTGAGAGTTCAGATGGAGAGGACGGAGGAAGCCAGAGAAACTCAGGGACTTTTGTTGAGCATTTGAGTGACCACCGGCACAGCCACCATAAGCAAGCATTAAAACGGTATACAGTTTTTTGTTTCACACACCTGAAAGAATCTGCAGATTAAAATCATAAATGTTAACGAATCATTATGTTAGTCTGAAGGCCAGGGCTTGACATTAACTTTTTTGATCACCAGCCACAGTGGCTAGTAGTTTTCCAACGTTACTAGCCACTCTGCATTTTCACTAGCCACAATTTTGTTGTTGGGAAAATATTTTTATATGCATAAATATGACTTTGACATGCTAAAATTACATGATTTGGATTGTGTTTTTTGTCCACATGCCTCCTCATTCATTTCACGTTTTGTGTGTCATGTATGAGCAAATGGGTCATGGTTTCATAGTGTTATACTGCCAACAGTTTTTATTTCACATCACTTTTCAGAGCTCAAAATTAAGGATTTACCAAATTTATCTCTGACCACACCAAACAATAATTATTTTTAAATGTGTCAAAACAAGCTGAATATACATTTTATTTAACTAAACATTTCTTTAAAAAAAACAATAAAAAAACAATTGACTTTTAAAAATAATTATTGTCATGTATCAAAAATATGCACAGTAACCTGTCCTCGCTCAAGGTCTCTCAGATCACCAGTTAACTACACATACATGGAGAGTTAATCTCATATTAAAGCAAAGTTGTTGTAAAAATATGATAATTTAACCATATTAACAAAAATAACCATAGGCAAAAGAAAGCAGGTGAAAAACATACTGTGTGATAATGAAAGGATGATCACATGGTTAAGGCCAATTAATAATCTGTTTAAAGCGAAAGCAACCGGTGCTTCTTACAAAAAAGACATATTTGGAGCTCTTAAAAGCAGCAAGACTATGGGTGCATAAGCATAGCTTTTTGTCTGGTCTATAAGAAAGAGAACCGATCACAGTTGCGTTTCAGGCACGGTTGCTTTAAGCCAGAAAACAGAAGCGCACGTGTTTTAGTCGCGCGCATCACATCAGCTGTTAGCGCCACTGATCATCCTCTCATTCGTTATTCACCTGCTTTCTATTGCTCCCGTGAACACAATTATTTTTGTAAGTCGTGCTGCTTCTCGATTCTAAGACCACATTTGCACGCATATTGGGTCATCCTTATAGTCGAACCCTGCTTTTAAGAAAACCACAATTTAAAATTATTTTCAACCAGCCAAAGTGGCTAGTGAGTGTCTGTCTTACCCGCCAAAGCTAAAATCTACCCGCATTTGTTGGCGGGTGTTAATGTTAAGTCTTGCTGAAGGCCCTGGTATTTCCAGAACTTTAATAAATTTACAGTACATAAAAACAACTTTTAAAAATCTCTATTGTAGAATGGAAAGTTTATTTATTCAGACACTTGAGGCTTGTTTTGTTGTGCACATTTAGAAGATGTAAGCATTCAAAACGTAGTTTCTCATATCCACTTTCACTCCCTACATGACACAGTGGAAATCTGTCACTGATTCACATGAAACTGAGTGTTCATACCAAGAGTTCAAATCGGCACACAAACTAAACAGTAGTGACTCCGTGTTGATTTGAGCTTGAGTTGTCCATATTACTTTGCTGTAACTGAGAGAGAAGGAACTACAGGGTGACACAACTAATACAAGTACAATTTGCTATATGATGAACTGTCTGTTTAGAGAGTGTGTATTAACTTTCCATTGTGATGAATAAAGTGCGGTTTTGTGTAGATATCACACAAATGGCCACATTATACAAATATGATCCAGAGAGACGATACACAAGTTACATTTCTAAGCCGTTTGAATAATACACTAAATACTGTATTTTTAAGCAGAGAAATGATCAACCGGAATCAGTGTTACTAAACTATCTGTCATCATGAATCTGATGTGCTTTAGCTCTACTGTACAAACAAAATCCTATTGGCTGTTTTTAAAAGTGGGAGGGGCTATGTCTTTACGTTTTCAGTTAAAAATCTGCATCATTCATCGAATAATTTTGTTACAGTGTTCAGCGTAATTGAGTACAGACAAATATTAATTTTCAAAATGGGATCTATTTCTCAGTGAATATAGGCAATGTATTTTGGTGCATTTAAACAAAACAGATATATTTATTAAAATAATATTTTAGCCACCAAACATATTTAGAAGTTGAAAGATAATACAATTAAATTCAAGCTAAATATTGCAAAGAATTACAACCTGCTAAATTTTGAACCATTATTGCAAGTTATTTTGTTAGATAAGCTCCAGATTTGGCTTCAGTATTGATTAATCTAATATATATGCACAATATAATATTGTAGAGCTTCCCATTAAAAATATAAATTTAAAAGATAGATTTGTTAGGGGTGTACTTGTATACGCTGAGCACTGTACACTCAGAGGACTTTTATCTGCTATATTTCCTTTAGTGTTGTGCTAATATGGAGATGTTTGTGTCCACAGTGAACGTCCTACCTCACCCAACACTGACTGTGCCATTCAAGGCATGCTGTCGATGGCGGGTCTGCTGTGTCCACAGGCGTCAGGAGAAGCGGCTGATATTTTACAGCAGCGCTGGTGGGCCAGTCAGGGTAACAGCAGTAGCACCAGTAGCAGCAGTGACGCGTGGGACAGCAGTGAACCCTGTTCAGCCCCTCGCAGCCCAGATGCAGAGGACGGCAGTCTGGGAGAGGAGTATTCATACAGAGAGAGCTCGCTTTCTCCTCCACTGCACCCCTCCAAACGACATGCGCCAAACCCCACACCCGTCAGCAATCAGGCCACTAAAGGTCAGCACACTACACTTTCACTGCTCTTTCTTAAAACTACATTAATAATAATAATGGTAATCATAATAACTGAAAGGGCATCCGCCGCATAAAAACATGCCAGAGTAACTGCCGGTTCATTCTGCTCTGGCCAAGGAAAGCGAGTCAGTGTTATTATTATGTTTTGTTGTTGTTTCTTAGAGGAAAGTAAAACTTTAATTTGTCATCGTGTCATATGAAGCAGACAACAATTAAGACTGTGACAGTCAATAATTCAGCTTTCTTACAAAAAGTCTAATTCAGACCCTTAAAAAATATCATCCAACCTATGAATTGTTGTATTTATTATATATGAGATATAGAATTAAGCAAATTAAGATAACTATTAAACCCACGTTTGAGTTTATGATGGCTTGAGACTCAATGCAAATATTAAATTAATTATTAATTAATGTGCTAAATTTATTATGTTTTAATATATTTAATATAATTTTATTATATGTCAATTTTGAACATTTTACATTTTTCCTAACCCTTGGAAAATATATAAAAGAAGCTTTTTGTTAATAAAAATATATTTGATTACATTGAAAAATATTATTTTGAGCTTTATTTGTTCAACATTTTTTTTAAAACTGTTCAAAAACATATTTGCATTTTATATCATTTTGGGTAAATGATCAATATTAATATCATGTAACCAGTGGTGTAAAGTAATGAATTACAAATACTCAAATTACTATAATTGAGTAGTTTTTCTCAAAAATTGTAATTTACTAAGTAGTTGTAAAAATGTGTGCTTTCACTTTCCCTTGAGCACATTATTAGTGCTGTATCGGTACTTTTACTCCATTATTTTCCTTCAACCTGCAATCACTTTATTTTTCTCCTGTTTATAGGGATTGGCTAAATGGAAAAATCATTTCTGTAATTCCAGTCCAATCAAATCGCACACAGAAAGTAAATTGCATCATACTGAACTTCCTCAAGACATGAGCGCTTAATAAATGCAGCAAACCATTTAAAAGCTTTACAGTGTCCAAGAAGATGTCTAAAATCTTTACACGCAATGACCCAGAGACTGTTTAGACACTGATGACAAGATGTTTACTGTATGATGACTGAAGTCACCAAATAGTCTTAAACAACTAAATGCACTGCAGAATGTTATGTACATGTAAACGCATCAACCTTTCCCTGCGTAATACTCTCTACTCTTGAGTACTTTTAAAAGGGCTACGTTTTACTCATACTTTAGTAGTATTTACAATAAATACCTTTACTCTAACTGCACTACGTTTTTGGGCAAACAATGGCACTCTTACTTGAGTATGATTTTTCAGTACTCTTTCCACCATTGCATTTAACATATGCATTATTAATCATAATGGGATATAATTATTAAAAACCTTATTTTAACATTAAAATACATTTTGAACGTTTTAAAATATTTCCTAACCCTTGGAAAGCATGTAAAAGAAGCTTTTTGTTTCGAAAATGTATTTGATAACCGTCAAAGAAAATGTCAAATGTTTTATTTGTTTAACGTTCTTTAACTAACCCTTGCAAAATATGTAACGGTAGATTTTTAAAATGAGCATTTGTTAAAAATATGTATTATAATTTAAGTATGTTTTTATATGCATTTATTAATCTAACCTTTTATCATTTTTGATGTATTATCAACACCATACCATTGCTTCAAATAAGACATAAAGATAATTCTTGATGGGTTTCACCACATGACATTTTGAGTCATTAATTTCATCAAAATATTTGTGAATTTAATAAACTATTTTAACCCTTAAATTCAATTGAACCCTTATAGAACTATAATTAACCTTGTGATGACCCCCAGCTGTACTAATAAAACTAATTTAGAAATTTACAAACCTTGTTTGAATGTATATTCCTATATTCCTTCAGATCCACTAAAATGTCCTGAATTCGTGTGCTTTTATTGCAGGAAAGCGTCCTAAGAAAGGACAGGCAACGGCTAAACAGAGGCTTGGAAAGATCTTGAAAATGAGCCGTCATAAAGGCTTATTCCTGTAGCATGATGGAGAAAAAACACGGCTGCTTTTCTTAATTCGCTGGGATTATTTTCACACTCACTGTGCATGTTTAGGCAACAGGGTATGATCACTTTTTTCACCAATCAATCACCAAAAAAACATCAATTAGCGCAAGAAAACAGCTTTACTTTGGCCAACATCCCAACATGTACATACAAGAGTCTCCAAATGAAGCACAGAAGTGGACAGGAAAGAGTGTGTACTGTACGTGCGTGCTTGTGTGTCCCAAATTGAAACTTCTGTCCCTTATCTTTACCTCGATTGACGTGTGTAGCATGAAAACGATGGGCTTTCTCATCCCTCAACGGGACGGCGCTCCATTGGACCCTCAGTTCTCCTCCTCCAGTCATCCGCAATCTGTTTTTCTCATCCTCTGATCGTCTCAGGCTGATGTGTGAGCTTTTTTTGAAATGGTGCTGAACATTTATACGTCCTTCTCCCAACCCCTCGTGTCCCTCTTTAAGCAATAATTGTACAGCGGTGAGTGGTGTTGAGGATTTTAGTGGGCCGCACTTTTAGGATGCAGGAACAAAAAAGCCCTCTTGTGGTGCATGATGGTGTTGGTTAGGATTTTTTTTTTGCCTACCCCCCTTTGATTTGACTGTGTTGATCTTTATTTGTTGGTTTTTTTATGTGGTTTAATGGAATATTCAGATATTTTGGTGCTATTTTTTTCCTAAACAATTTTATTGGTGAATATTTTGCTTGTTCTCCTAAGTTTGTACATTTTTCTGGTTTAAATAGACGATCTAAATATGTTGTGTAGCAGTGCTTTTGTTGGAACTGTAACACTTTTGCTTAAGAAATATCCCAAAAGTTTGTGAAAAGCTGATAAAATATAACATTATTTTCTTTTATTCAGCATTTTCCTCCATTTTGAATCTCTGGTGAGAATAATAATTGAGGAAAATAAGCTACAGTAAATTAAACTATACCTCAGCTTGTAAAAATGTTGTTTGATTGGTGTTTAAAGGTTTACTTTAGCAAAACTTATCTCTTTTTTATCCAAAAAGTTCATGGAAACCTGGAATATTCCTTTTACACTGAAAATTGATACTGCTAAACGTATAACTACATAATTTTCCTCTCTCTTTATTGGTGATTTGAACAATTATTATTATTTTTTTTATAAAATTAAGGAAAATCAGCTTGCAATGAAAGTCTATTGACAGCCTTTGTGTTTCAAGTGCATTAGATTGACACATTAGTACAGATTTTTGTATTATTATTATATCACAAATGGTACTGGAAACCTGAAAACCTCCTTTGACACTGTGAAAAACTGCAAGTCTCTATTGTATTTGAGCCCAAAAGAGAGCTCCTGCATCCTGAAGTGCCGCTGCTGCTCAGATATACTGTATATGTGATGTAGTTTGTCACGTGATTGACAATGATCTTCAGCTCATTCTGCATAATTTACCCTCTGATATGTTTTTGTTGACTTATTTATTAATTTCAAATCTATAAGGATTCATATTGCATTCTGAGTTTCTTGATTTTGTTTTGTTTTTCTCCATTGCATAGACTAGTTCTGTAAATAGGAGTTTAATTTTGAATGTTACCAATACAAGAGGAATGAGCTTTTGTTTAGGTTCAGCTTTATGGAGTTTTGTAGTAGAATGCTACTAAAAAAATGACAATGTTAAATTTACCTCGAAAACAAAATGTTAGTGCAGACTGACTTTGAATAATGTTGCTTTTTTTTTGTTCTTGTCTTTATAACTTCTTGAAACAGGATACAAGATTTCAGTGGGAACAAAACAAACAGAAAACTTGGTGCTTGTTTGTGAATTTCTAAAAGAGGCTATGAAACGTTTTCTCAGGGAACATCGAACGGGTGATATCTTCGAATTCACCAGCACTGTCGTTCAGTCTCGTTTTGTACGGATTTGCCAACAAATGTATATATTTCCCATTTAATGTCTTTTTCCTTTTAATTTTTGGGCAGTCTGCTGGATTTAAATCCCAGACTCAGTACAAAATTGTGTCCCAATGTAAAGTATACAACGTTTGTGAGACTCAGAACAGCCCAAGCAAGTATTCTTGACTGTTGTTTAAAAGGTCTGTTGGTTCAGTAAGCAGATATGCACTATTTTGGATCCATAGGACTCGAGATGGATGCTGAAACTCAGGCTTTGTTACAGTTTTGAGTTTTGTGATGAAAAACGTTCCCGCTTATTCTCCTTAACGTAGATGGACACGCAAAACCCTTCTAGTTGATCAGACAGGTTTTCTTTGCTTTGACGCATTCATTGTACAGTATTTATTAAGCTCGAACATTCATTTCCATTTTGGACTGTGGTTTAAACCTCACTGTGGTTTTTTTTGTTGTTGTTCTTTTTCCCCCCTGATGCTGATGCTCTGTTCCTCTTCTGATGTTTTGGATGCAATGTATATATGAAATATGAGGGAAATGTTTTGTAGATGACACTGTTTTCCCCCAGATGTTAAGTGATAAAACACTGTTCTACTTGCAAATTCAAAAGCCTGGAGTATTTTTTTTCATGGTTTTTATTTTATAATGCAACTTTTATAATCAGACTTGATAATAAGTCCATATATACAACAGGAACTTTCGGTTTCCTCAACAGAAAAAGGTGTGATTGCGTCTGCAAATGCAAAGAGGAGAAGCATCAGTTATGCTGTGGAGAATTTACACCAGGTAAATGATGTAAATTTATATAAATGCGTACAATGAGGTGTTGAATCTACTCTTCATCATCAGGTGGGATCCCGAGCTCCTCATCAGTCCAAGCTGAAGCGTCTGGCCAGGGGAAGTGACCCTAAAGAAAACATTAGTTAAGTAGCTGGTGGTTATAAATGGCTTTTATTTGATTGGTTTATGTTGTTTCTCCTCACCAAGATGGCGTCCGGTTTGTGCCAGGTGTGCCATAGGATCCAGAACCACATGAAGCCGCCTAAGAGGTTAGCATTAAATATCTGGTTCTTGGCGATGTGTGGAGGCTGCCTGTAATGTTGAGCATCTCCTGAACTAAAACAAAACGCACAGAAGCATTACCAGTAAGTACAAGATGTATAAGTTATGTGTATGTACATGTGCGTAAATATATGTATGTGTATTTGCAAATTGTGCTATAGGCAACGTGTATGCACAATGGATTGAATTGCCCCTAGGGGACAAATAGTGTTATCTAAATAACATGGAAAGTCAATTTGTCCAAATAAAAGTGCCATGTTTTTACTTCAGATATGCTTTAATTTTAGAAATCAATATTTCAATCACAAATGACACAAAGCTTTATTTTTTTTTATTTTAATACTTTTTATTTTAAGCAATATTTTAATATATTTTTTTAAATTCAGAAGAAAAAAAACAATCAGATCTTAGAATAAAATAAACATTAACTTAATATTTAATATTTTATCTTATTATTAATCCAGCAAGTCCCCAACATAAAATAAAGTGTATAGAATAAATAAAAAATACAATACTCTGGAAATGCCTCTTATGTATACAATTATTTGAGCAGGAATGTTACATTATATGGTTTTTGTAATTACTTATTCAGCTCTTTTACAATACAAGTTCACTATACAAAGTATTGTTTTGACCTTGGTATGACCATGTTTTTGACAGCATCAGTTTGTAAAAGCAGTGCAAATACCATCAAAATACCATTTGATATGAAAATGTAAATAATTCAGCATCGTGGCATTACAATTTATGAATGAAGAGTCGATATGTACCCTAAATAAACAAAAAAATAGAGAGTAGATATTTTAGCAAGACTTACTAATATGCTGGGAAATGCTAGATACCAAAAACAGCTTTTACTGTAGATTGTGTACACTAGGGCTGCCCGATATTTTTGATATAAACTGCGATATAAAAACAATTTCACCAAATTACTTTAATCTCTCTATCCGGAAAGAATTGATTATTTCAGATTGATTGGGGGGTAATCATGCAGAGAAGGCCATCTGCATAAAATCTTATTCACAATCTACAAACAAATACAGTAAATAAAAAAAAAAACAATTGAAATAAACTGGTTTATCAGGCTTTTTAGTATAGCAGTATTCAGGTACAGTAATTAAATAATAAACCAAAAAAGAAATCAATTAAATTAATCAGTATTATTGTTACGAACTGTACAAATTCTTAAGCCTGAATTATTTGTTTACAAATTATTAGTCACAGGCCTCAAAAACACATCTAAATGTTGCACATCCTGCGATGTGACCACTGTGAGCGATCATATTGGGATATCGATGCTGTACGATATATTGTGTAGCCCTAGTAAGTTACAAACAGGTTGGTTCTTAGTTGAGGTCTCGTTTTCCAGGTTTAAAGATTATTAAACCCAGATATATTTGCTTGAAAAACAAAAAGTAAGAGCAAATCTTCTGCAAAATCGAAGGATGTGAAGCGATTTTATGATTATAATAAATTAAACTTAAGATTAAACTTTATTCAAAGGACAACATTGACTTTTTATATAAACAAACCCACTGACAGATATTAGTTTTATCCAAAACAAAGCTTTTAAATTTCTCAATAACAAGACTTAATTTCGTATCTTTGCATCTCAAGTAAATTGACCTTGAGTTAAAGATGTTATTTAGTTTTAATTCAAAATACTAACAGTCATGCTCCTTTTTAAGGCCCTAAATTGAGAGAGGGTGAATTACGGTATTTCGAAAAACCTGCCAGGCTGAACTTGTTTCCAGTTATCTCTAAAAACAAAACCTTATATTTTAACCTCATATGTATAGTTGACGTCGTTTCTTAGGCGTTATTTAAGCACAAAATAGGCTGAAGCAGCTCAGTTAACTTGTTAGCCTGCCAGTGATAAACTCACTTTCTGACGGTCATCCGCTGAGGTCCGCGTCTGAAGTGCTGCAGGCCCGCCCGGAGGACACTCGCCGTCCTCCATACTGAAGACATGCTTAAATCTAAGGGTTTTTACTTTTAATTTGGATCTGATTGAGCTGCGGTGACTGGAGAGCTAAATGTCACCTTTACAGCGGTTGTTTCTTTGGCCTGCCAATAACGAGAGCCGTGATTGGTCATTTAAGATTAGCCGTTTTAATGCTATGCGCTGTATATTCGGCAGAGGGCGCCAAATATCCACTGAGAAAAGGTCGAATAAATATGGATTGTGATATTCATGCATTATTGGAAATGAATCGATACATTTGTTAAATAATAAAATGACTAAATCATTATTTAAACTTTTTTTTTACTGTAATTCGAGTAAATTTACGTAGTTGGGTCAGTTATTTATTGGGTCTACATTTATTGAACATTTTTTAGGTAGGCTACTGTTTCACTTGCATCCTGTTAAAATGTTTTTTTTTTATAACAAGATCTTCAATTTATTATCAGTGTTGGGAAAAGTTACTTTTGAAAGTAATGCATTACAATATTGAGTTACTCCCCAAAAAAAGTTGTGTTACTTAGTTACTTTTTATGGTAAGTAATGTGATACTCGAGTTACTTTTGCTTTTCTTTTTTTATTACCTGGCTACGGCTTGATCTTTATTAGAACTTTTTAAATACATTGCACAGTATAACCTACACCTACATTTGCCTTTAAAAGACTAACTAGATAATGTAATCTCAGAACTTCCTTACCCCAGAGCTATCCATGCCATATATACAGATTATTGAAAGTTTAAAGTAATGTGTTTGCTACTTTTGTACTATTTGTCTTAAGCAAAATCTCTCTCCATTGAGAATATAATCCTCTCTTCCTTTTCTTCAATGCGTTAAAAATAATGAACACATTCTGTCATTGACTGCATGATTAATTACGACTACTTTCATTTTAATTCAGCAATTTATTAATTAAACTAAAAAGTAACTCAAATGTTGCATTTCTTTTAAGTAATGCTTTATATGTTACTTAGAAAAGTAATATTATTGCATTACTTATAATGCATTACCCCCAACACTGTTTACTATTGATATAATTCATATTTTATGCATTGAATATAGAAACAATGAACACACAAGTTGTAATTTTTACATAAAATATTTTATTAGCAATCAGATACATGTGCACATTTTCAGAATTTGTTCAGATATATTATTTCAGACTTTACATCCTCTATACATCAACTTTTGGGACCCCAGTGCCAATGCAACATTCACATTACCTATTCGGTTGAAGATATTTAGTAGTATATTTGTTTTCAAATATTTCTCAACATAGAGTAGCAGTTATAATTTTATATGCAGTATATGCAAAATGCAGTTAGAATGTCAAGTCACATGAAATTTCCTGAACTTTATGGTCATCAGAAATGGAACTAACAGCTGTTAACTGGAAACATTTAAATAACCCAGTTTATAATAATAATAATA
>CAIGQZ010000320.1:15189321-15212012 GCA_903798205.1 Danio tinwini | reverse complement strand
TTTCAAAATGCGCTTCGAGTCTAATTTAATGTCTGAACAGATTTGTCTTGTTTATGCTAGATCGTCGTAGTCAGCAAATTAATTTCCAGTTCTCGAAGCAAGAATTCAAAGACTGAAGCTTTTTATACATTTTACATGAAAATAGATTTTGCCAATTAAAGTTTTATTGAAATTGAAAGCAATCTGAGATCACAATACCCCAAAGAACGCATTTTGAAAATATAATTGAAATAAAACTTCCTCATATTTATTCCTCATATTTGTTTTAAACCTTTGATTTCTACAGCTGAACACAAAAGAGATTTAAAAAATAGCTACAAACTAAGCATCGACTTCCATATCTTACTTTGTGTTCAACAGAAGAAAGAAAAGGTTTGAAACAAGAAAAGGATGAGTAAATGAAGAAAAGGATGAGTAAATGAAGACACTTTTCATTTTGGGGGGTAACATTAAACTATCCGGTTACCAGAATGTTCTCTGTCCTTTTTCTATTTCTCATTCTGAATACAATGCAATACCATACATAAACAATCTCCCTGCAACATTCTAGAAGGGTTCGTTTTTGGTAACGAAAACAACCTACATAATGTCTCCAGAACATTCTTATTTAGTATTAAAATAACCTTTTTGTGATTGCTGGTAAGCATGATGTTTATTTATTTTTATTCTTTATTTGTTAAAGTACATTTGTAACAGGCTTTTTTTAGTCTGTACAAGTCGTAATTGGAAGCAATTTCTGAAAGAAGACTTTTAATATTTTTGAATATTGTAATTTCTATGGAATTATATTTTGAAATGCAACCTTTGTAGTGATTCAAATCAGTTATTTAGCACATCGGTACAGTCTTCAGTGTCAAATGATCCTTAAGAAATTATCCCAATATGCTGCCCGATTATTATTAGTATTTATGCTCAATTATTAATTATGGTTTTAAATATTATTATTATCGGTGCTTAAAACATTTCTCAATACATTTTATAGATGTGTAAATTGTGATATATTGTGCTTTTGAGGATTTTGTAACCTTCAAAAAACATTTAATTTGAAATAAATATATACATTAAAATAATTTCAGGCCCTCCATTAAAATGTTCATAACTTTTTCAAAAGATATCATGGTTTCCATCAAAAAATAAAAAAGCTAAAGTTTTTGACACTGACAAAAATCAGAAATGTTTTATGAGCAACAAATGTATTACACTAAAACTGCAGTGAAGGTGCTGAAAATCTTTTACATCACACAATAACACTGCACTTTACAATGGCCGTTATTTTAAATTGAAATAGCATACTCTGTTTCGGTCAAATAAATGCACCATTGACGAGCAGAAAAAAACTTCTTAATTTTTCCAAACTTTTGACGAGTAGCGCAGATTTGTAATTTGTCAAATCATGCTGTCGGGGACTACGTAATTACGTCATGACGCACAAAAAAAGAATCGCTGAATCGTTTATAACAGGTTCTCCGAATGAACCACTGACCGCCCAAACTACACATTTCTAATATTCCATTGCTGGAGGAGACAAAAGCCTGTTAAAGTTTTCAGTAGTCCGCGTGGATTTTAAAACACAGGGCTGATGACGTACTCTCAAGGAGGTCAATCCATTTTTCGGCAATGGTATTTTCTGGAAAGGACCGTGACCCCGCCCAGTGTGAGCTTTGTGCAGTGCGCTCGTGGACGCCATCTTCTTACGACTTTTCTGACGCGAATATTGATGGTATAATATAATACTAATATACTCCGTTAAATTGCTCTTCTTCAACGCCACGTTAGATAGATCCGCTGAGATTTAAGCAAATGAAACGGTTAATGACATTTTGATTTAATGGCGCCCTACTGTCGTGCACGATCACGCTCGGATCTCCGGGTGCGCCGCTCTCCCCTCGCAGCTCAGAGCCCGCCCACTTGTGGAATTCAGATGATGTCATCACCAGCCAATCAGCGTCGAGAAAACAGAACAATGAGCGTATTATTGGTCAAGGGCAATGTCATTCGTTCTACTCAGGAAGGCCAGGGAGGGGGCGAGCGGAGAAAATCGCCATTTTAAAAGCGTAACAAAATGAACGATATCGACACTGAAATAATACCCTATCTCCAAAACCGGTTGAGTGTAGCCCGTTTAATATCCATCTACAATCTCACGGTCCCGAAAGTTAAAACCTGGAGATGTTTTGACTGGCGTAGGCAATCCTGTGCAAGACGGCAGCATTTTATTATCTCTTTAGTTTCGCTTTCCTTTCAACTGTACAAATTCGATGCTCGGCGCGTCATATCGCTGTTTTCTGCTTTGTCTTGTCGTGTTTCTCCACTCTGCGTTGCATAGCTCTTCAACTGCTAGTGGTTGGTTTTATAGCACACACTGCGCATGCGCAGGAGGATGCGGTTTAGATTCACTTCAGTATGGGGGAGGGTGTTTGTATGTAGGGTGAGTTGCTCGGATGAAGCCTTCCGTGGGGTGGTTGAAGAGCTTTATTTGGAGACCCGCGAAACAATGGAATTAGTTTAATAATTACCCAGGACCACAATCGAAGCTCTTAATTTTGTTTTATATGTTCGAGTACATACATAATGTATTAACATGTGAGACTATAGTTTTGAAGTGATTTAACGAAATGGGAGAAAAAATCTAAACAAAAAGAGGGGGTTTGTCCACAGCCAACAGAAATATCACTTTTTCATTACCCTCCAGATGTTTGTGTTTATACTTGTGGTCATCTCGCTCTCATTACCTTGAGAAAACACATTGCACTTGTATAAAAGGTTACATAACAGATTCGCAGCCTTTTACTGTTTTGGGCCTCACAAGTAGGTGTTCGTATTCAACCGTAGTAGGCAAAAACTTGCGTAGGCTGCCTCTCTCTTTGTTTTCACCTAAATCTTCTAGCTCTTATTATTATGTTATAAATGTTTTGACATGTGAATGCATCAATGGGGGAAATAATTTCAAACCAAAATGAAGCACGTACTGTAGCTACGGAAAAGGACGATTCGACTTCCACATCAGTAATCTATAAAAAGTCTACTTTACTACTTACCCATTTAGATACAAATTCAAAAATGGATTGTTTTGTATTTTTCAAAACACCTACATATTCAATAAAAACAAGGTAAAACCATGATAGCAAGATGTTTTATTAACTAAAAGTGTTTTTTTAATGGCAGAAACTAACTACTTTGTAACATTAACAACAATAACTATTTCTTGTACTTTGGTTTTAGGGATTTCAGCAAATTTTGAGTTGCTTGTTTGAATTAGGACTTGAATAACATCTCAAAGCATGTATCTCACTTCAATTGGATTTAAACTGGAGGAGGGACATGAACTATATTTAGAAACCAAAGTATCCTGTGAATTGTTCCACACTTGATCAATCAACTGTTCGGCAAACACAAACACTTAAATTTAATGATGTGTAGGCCCACAAGGAATTTTCTTGCTCAGAAATCAGCAGATTTTTAGCCCATTATTGATTCTGTTTATTTACTTATGTAAATGTGTGGGATTATTATTGTTTTTTTTTACAAAACCCCTGCGCAGAAATAGCAAACGGTCCAGAGATTTGGTCTGGCTCTGGTGATTAGTTATACTCTATGCACTTATGCTAAGTACTGCATAATCTGTCTGCTTCTTAACATAGTCATTTTAGTTAAAAATACTCTGTACACTAATACTCTAATGTAGTATATGAAAATACACTAACACTAATAATACACTAATAATAACAGCTACTTATGAGTTCTGTTTGTTTATAAAGTACAATTAAGCTAAACTTTCAAAACGTGTGGTATAAGTCTCTGTTCACACTTTCAGACGTTGGCAATAGTCATTTAATATGCCAATTAACTTTTCAAAGAAGTCAAGCCATCCAAGATTTTGGTGATAAATGTTGTAATCTTTTTTTGTGTGTATTGCAACATGCAGTGAGTGTATATTAGCACAATTTGTTTACTTTTGTATCTGATCAAGCTTTCAGACCCGGAAATTGATGCATGACGCCAGATTAAAAAGTAGATATACAAGTTTCTAAAATTTGTAAGGTTGTTTTGTCGCTCTCATCTACATACGGAAACATACTTCTATACTTCAGCAGTAATTAATTCTGCCCCATACTCGTATTACCTGCATTGCTAGACTAATGTAGTTTACTTGTGAGTTAATGAAAACAAGTGAGCGAGTTTGGTATGCATAATGGCACACATTGTAACTCTGGTATTGTGGCAGCTAGTTTACACTTGCCTGTTTTCTTAAAGTTCATAGTTCATTCAAGAAACTACTAATTTACTTATCTTAAGGCCATGTAACCTTTTGACGTATGTGTTTCTTCAGTAGAACTTTAGACCTTTTATTTGAAACCACTGTCATTGTTAATTGGTAAGATCCAAGTCAATATCTGTCAAAAATAAAAGCAAATAGAAAAAAGTCAATACCTATACCTCATTCAATGAGGTCTTATGATGTAAAACATCCAAGAAGGTGGAGATGTTTTACACTAGCATATTTTGTCTATTAACAACAAAGAGCATTGACTTGTATGTTGTACTGTTTATTTAAAAAGTAAATTAACAGTCATGTCTTGTGAGTTAGCTCATGCTTCAGACATCATTGTGATAAAGCTGTGGATAAAAGAAATAATGTTGTAAATGTTTCTTGCAGACTATTATTTTGCTTCTACATTGTATCCACAGGTGCCAAAGGTGTTAATTTTGTTTTGCCTGTATTTGCGGTTCATTCCACTGTGGTGGCACTTGGTGAAGCAAGGGAAAAGCCAAAATAGAGTGTTGTTTTGCTATTGACTATACTTTTAATAAACCACCACCAAGGCTAAAAAGTTTAGTAAATTACAAATGGGCCGAGTAAAAACTAATTAAGTTTGCAAGTCCACTTAGGTTCAGGGTTTCTCTTAATTAGCGACTCGCTACAATCTTAATCACTGTATAATTAGTGCACTATTTTCTTTATAAGATTTATGGCGGTCGCCCAACTACACATTCATTATGTTGTTGCCTTCTTTAGGCATTAATTTCGCAGGAGGCTGACCACTTCTCTACGGCGGACTCCTATGTTTGGAGTGTGTGATGATGAGAAGAATGCGCTCGCCGTGGATGAACCCTCTCTCTCTCTCCAGCCCTTGAGCCTCTGCTCCGGAAACCCCGCGGAATGTAGAGGCGGAGCGCGCAATGACAGAGAGCCGGGCGGGGGTGCGCGGGGGGAGGCGGAGTCACGGCACTTCTGCCAGGGCCGCCATTTTTGCACAGGGAAAAGAGACAGGATTGAAGGGATCCAGTTTCTAACTGTCGGCATAGATATGGACAAAATTTTCGGCTTTTAACAAACGCAGACTGTACGTTTGGATTAGAGCTCCACGAGGCGAAATACGACTGCTAAACAGCGCGATTTGTAAAGCTTTGTTACACATCCGCAGTGGAGAGCGAAGTATTGTTTTGGTTGTGTGGTAGATCAGGCGGCGGGGTCTCACCCGAGTCCCCCTTGTCTTTATTCACAGTTATTACAGTGGACATAAACGGTAAGTGCCTGCCGAAATCCTACAGCTAACGTTATGTGTTTGTTTATAACAGAGGGTTGTTTAATGACAGTGGCTAAGTGACTTCGTGAACAGGCTCCCATCCCTGTGTAGATGCTGAAAGTGAAGCTTTAATGAGCTTGTGTTATTAGTTTATGATAAAATGAGACGTAATTACGATGTTATTATGCATTTGTAAGTCTCCCGTTGAAGGACTAAATCCAACCTGGCTGCTTGTAAAGAGGGCAATCCGAGCAGTGTGTATGTGTGTGTATGACTTAATTTAGCAGCTAAGGTGGCTAGCTAGCTCACACCCACCTTTAATGCTTCACAAAAGGACAGATCTGAAATTATAACGCTGTTCTGTCAGGTAAACAAGCAGAAAACCTGCACACAACAGTAGCGGAAACACGGTGTCGTTGCTCTTGCGTTGTTGTAAAGCTGCTAGCTACACCAGCAGTCACTGGAGAAATGCTAGCAAGTTAGCCAACCAAGAAAGAAACAGACCAAGACTTGAATAATCTTTTAACATGCTGGGATGTGCAACAAAAAAGCTGCTTGTGGTATTTTAATTTGGGAGAAGTCGTGGTTACGTCCGCGAAATGCTACTCCCGCCACTTATCTACAATCTTGATGGTGATGTGCAGGTTTACGATATTTACACGTGTTTTACGTGAATTTTAAAGAATGAGAGGTGTGAAATGTTTAAAATTGCACGTTGTGCTTTGACAGAGCCTGCAACAACAGGGCTTTTGTTTACACCTCTCAACTTCAGCTAACCATTCACTAGGTCCACTATTAACCCATAACCAGCCCACAAATACACACTTTAAACCTTTTTTGACTGACATTAGAAGTAGTGTTACTCTCTGAAATATGCTATGTGGTTTTAATCTATTGTTTTTGGACCTGCGCTGATCGTTGCTCATAATAAGTCTTGGTACAGTACTGTTTAGCACAATAATGTGCTGATTTATCCAAGAGGACCCAAAGTGAGCGCTTTTTTAGTGTCTGTCTGCTGTGTTTTGTGTGGTTGTGTGTTGATAATGAGTGCTGCAGCCGTGGGGGAGGGGTTCGGGCTCGGTTCATGTAGTCAGATCTGCTTTAGCTTCTTCTCAAAGTGGACCAGAACCGCGCTGCTTTACCAGCGACTGCGCACTAATGTCAATTGTAGTAAATAAAACGCCACTCGACGCGTTTTTATGATTAGAAAGGCTTGGGTTGATGTTGAGTGTTGGAAATTTGATTTATATGTCTGTATAAGGAAATTAAACGCTCGAGTGTTCATATCGATGCGCATTAGCATAGCAAGCTTAGCAGTTAGCTTCACTGACTAGCTGTTCCGAGGATGTCGTTACTCGACTCTTTTACTCGACCCAACGCGGATATTTAGGCTTTATAAACATTCTAACCTACCATTCTGATGCTTAAACGACACAAGAAGCAGTTAAAACGCACTTTCCCGCGCAGATAATCGTGTGTTTGATGTTGTTGGCTAGTCGTCAGTCAGAATCACTAACGTTAGCTACGCAGAAACGACGCACACACTTTGCTCCAGCACAAAAACAGCGCATTTGACAAATAGATACTTAAGCATGTGCGAAAAGGTGGGTTTCTTGTTATCTTGGCCGTTTTCTGTCAAATTTCAGCAAGTCTTCGAGCGCAGTATTTCCTCTCAGGTGCTTAGTGAAAATGGCGGATGAGTTGATGTTGTGGTAATGAAAGCCTCCACACCCCTAGATCAACTCACACACACTGCAGCGCCAACACACTCACCCACGGGCAAGTGCACAACACGCACACACACACACACACCAGAAAAATACAGTGCTGTGTGTCACCAAATATGATTACAGACTGCGTCCATTGCGTTCACTGAACGTTTCAGCACTTAAACGAAACCATATGAGTGTGCTAGAGCCATTGGTTGTAAATGTGGTTAAATCATCCCAAATACATCCAGGACATTAAAATCTCAGCTCATTCGTGTTGCAGAGTAGCCTATAGTAAACAGCAAGTACTAATCCTTTTTTGTCATTTCACAATAGCTTTCCTCTTTAAGTTGGTGTTTTATTAGGGATTAGAAGATAATTGTCTTTATTGCAAGATAAAGTGTGTATAAATGGGCTATATGTGAGGCTGGCATTTTCAAAGTGGCATACACCATTTAAATAAAACAATAAACGTGCAGCACTTAGTGAAAGAAACAATAGGGGATTTATTACCTGTGTTGTGTTTCATAGAAGCCTAAATAAACATTTATTATTTGTCAGACTGTAATACATCTGCCCATGTAAAAAAGTTCTTTTATTCTGTTGTTTCCTTTGGAGAAGTTTTCAGCTAGGTAAATCTAAAGATTTTATAGAGGTTCACCCCACTGTGCCGACCCCTGCGTTAAAAGAAAAGCAATAATTATAGCCCAAATTTCATCAGAAAACAGGTGTAATTTTCCAAACAATTAATTCCATAAATGTGTGTGTGTGTGTATATATATATATATATATATATATATATATATATATATATATATATACATATACATATACATATACATACACACACACACTGTAAGAAGTAACTGTTTCCGTATTTTGTGATTTCACATGTGTTTTCTATTTATTTACAGTTGTGGATTGCATTATGGAACGTCTCTGTTGACTTTTTATGTTAAAAATGCAACTGTACAGTTTAACATAGTGACATTTTAGTAGTTTGAAATAATATAATGCACAAGAAATGACATAGAGAGATATAAGTCTGTATAATAACAGAGAAAATGTACTGGTAGGTGATTACAAGGTTATTGTACCGTAATATACAACACCAACCCAGACAATATATCTCTTTAAACTATAAAAATGTTAATAAAAGCCACTGTTTCAAACTTTTTAACATTAAAAGTTGTTGGAGCGAAGATCAAGGTCCCATAATGCAATTCAAAAACAAATAAACAGGGAAAAATAAATATATGAATCGCAAAATATGCAAAACTGCAAATTTACTGGTATGTTTTTAGTGTATATTAAATACTAACCAATAAAAAATGCTGTTTTTTGTGTATCATTTGTAATTTTGGCATGTGTGCCTTAAGTTATTGGCACCATAGAGCAATAAACTAACCCACAAGAACGAGAAACAAATAAGTAATTATCCTGAGTAAAACTCAATGCTGTGTTTCTGCAAACTTTCAGTGTACACAGAAAGCTACATCTAAGACAGCATATAATCTGAAATTAAGTTACTTATTGAACTTTGTTGCCTGTTGTAGCAAGTATTGTCATAAACACATACATTGCAGATCTTTAATAATAATAATGTATATTGAATTTGTGGAAATAATCGTTTTAAATTTTCATTCGTTTTTTTAATGTATATTTAGTTGCTACTGTTTATTAGTCGTACTGCACCTGTGAAATACAGTTCATTGGTTTGCCATTGTCTTGTATTTGTCCTATTGTTGTTTCTGTCTTTTTTTTTTTAAATAACCACACTGTGACTTCTATGTTGTTATCTGAATTAGGATCACTCATATTGGGAAATAAGATTACCACCCACTTCAAATACTTTCTTTGGAGAGTTGTTTACCTCACTGGAAAATTCATGACTATGAAAGGAAGGTTTGTGCAGCAGCAGAAACCAACATGAGTGCGTTGCCTTACCTACAGAATTAACAGGAAACGGGACGTTTCACAAGCTTTCACACAACCAACTGCATCTGAAAACTACTCAGCGATAACCGTTTTGGTTTAACAACCTCACTGAGCACTATGACTACGCTCGAGGATGCCGTTGAGTGTGCTGCAGTATTGAAAAGAGCGCAACCCACACGGCTGTGTCATATTTCTCTCATGATTAGCACTCCCTCCTTCTGGTCAGCGGGGAGTTTACAGGTCCAGAAGAATGTGGTTATTCATCAGAGCAGTTTGATGGGGTAAACATGGGCCCTAAAGTGTAATGAATAGACGATGATGCTGCAAAAGGTAATCTTGGTCTTGGATAGGCGAGTGGATGCTCATGCGTGAGTTGATGGTATCATTAGGGGCTTGTGTTATTTAGCCGGTCAAGCCATCAGTGTATTTGGTTGCTGATGTTTATGCAGTTTATCGCTCCTAATGTGTCTGGTTTCTTCCCATCAGGCTGGTTGCATATGTTGTCGTAGTTTTTGGGGCCAGGTGGAGTAGCTTACAGGGTCAAGATGTGAGATAACAGCTGTGACTCGATTGTTTTGACATTGACAAAGACCTCCACTCCTGAGCTCTCCTTTCACCTCACATCCATTGCCGGACGGCTGATGCTTTATTTTGGAAAGTTTTGCAAAGTCCTCCCATATGTCTGTTATGGTGGGTACCACTCAATGCCAACTCAATGTAGCAAGCATTACATTGACATAACAATATGTATTTTCATTAATAAAAATCACTTTCCGTCTTTGATAACCACAGAGTGACTTTTAGCACGATAGTCGTGCTTGGAAAGGCTTTCTGTAATAACAACCAAGGCATTGGTCCAATAGCTTTTTAAATTTGCAATTTTTCCACATTTTGTGAAGCACTTTTTTTTAAGCCACAATGTTAGACTAGCCTCTGTGGTGCACGCTTTGGCAGCCACGGCTGAGATGTTGGTCTGAGACACTTGCCAAACACATGCTCCAAACCCTTTCTCGTCATGACAGCATGAGCTTCAATATGGCCACAAAACATGAATGGATTGCGATTATCTTTGAATGCAGAGTCTGCCTCACCAATGCTGCATTTTTGTTTAGTATTTTGTGTCAGGGGCAGCTTTTTTATGGAAAAGCTTGCATGCAGATAATGAGATGAGCAGACCGTGTACAGTGCATGCTGTGGCTTTTTGACAGGCGTTTCCTGTAGATGGAGGTCCAATCGTTGGCATGTAGTGGTGTGACATCACAGTGAGGCTGTGTGCAGCTGTACAAAGAGGATGAAACATCAGCCTACGCACATCAACACACAGCTCACAACTTCGACAGCGACGCTAGAGAGCACTGATCCACGCAGAACGCAGCAAAAGCACACTTATCTGCTCTGCTGCACAAACCTTATTTATAAGAAAAACACACCACACTTGAATCAAACAGAAACACAGTGGATGAACTTGAGTTCAGAAGCGAACACTCTGGGGTCTGATGTTTTACATATTCAGCCTTTTCCATTTAAGGTCATTGCACCACAGGAAGCACTATGATGCAAGAAACCCTTAATATTTTCCACTTGAGCTATCTAAAACATCGAAACGTTCTCTTTTCCTTAGTATAAACAGCTCAGCAGCAGCTGCATTCACCATCCGCTCTCATTCTTTTTGAGGTTGTCATGTCCTACTCGCATCCTAGGCCCACTGCGCATGGGTGACTGTGTGTGTGTGTGTGTGAGAGGCCATGGGCAGTATCTGTTTGTTTTCTGTGTTGACAGAGGGATGGAGAAGTGAAGTGCCCTCCTCAAGAGACAAGGAGGTTAGAAAGGGAAAGAAAGGCAGGTGGTGGTGATTCGCAGTCTCAGGTGACGCATCAATGTGCGCATACACTCTTCATCCTGGTTGCTGTGCTTTTACGAATAAGATGCACACACTTTATAAATAGCATAATTTCTTTTGTCTATATCCTATATTTTATCGAACTGAGGTGTGGGTAAGAGTGTATGCTGGTAGCTAGGTCCACTGGGAGGCCTGTTAGTGCCATAAGGTCACGTGATGGATGTGCAGGGAGGAGCTGCGGGCTCAGGTAACCTGTTTTTGTTTGCTGTCTGTAACCGAGCTCTCTCTACGGGCCCTACCTACATGACAGCTGCCCTATACAGCAGACAGATAAGGGTGCAGTGTTTATAAATGTGTGAATGTTATTGTGTGGTGTTTGTGATGTAATGGTGCAAACCAGGCGTGAAATCGATAATGTAGCTATGCCATCATGGTGTCTGAGTGGCCCGCACTGTCCATTTTGCCCATGGCACTATTGCGACTGACTGATTTGAAAATGGCACGTCTGCTATGACTGTTATTGGAATAAACCTGTAAATAATAAATTATGTTACAGGGTGTACAGGGTCTTAAAAAGTATTAAAAGTTGATGAATCATTTATGAGAAAATTAAGGTCCTTAAAAGGTATTAGACAGACCTCGATTTTGTTCAAGCATTGTCCAAAGTGTTTGACTCCAAAAAAGCAAAAATATATTTATTTTGCTCCTAATATTAACAATGTGTGCTCGATCCATGCGATTGGTTTGGGCCAGAGCACATCCAGGCAATCACCATCTGGGTGACATCACGTAATTTGCGACAAACGTGGGAAGTTGATGTGATAAAAAATTCCCATCATTGAGTCTATTAAATTACTTGTGTTAATGTGTGCAAATTTATATTTATTAATTTTTTAAAATTAATTTCAGTAATATTATTGACTAATATGAAAAATTTCATTTGATTTATTTACAATACAGTTTGTAAAGTAATATTTTCTGTCTTTTAGTAGTTATTACTTGAGAGACTTGCTTTGTTTACCATATAAGTGGATCTAATTGGATTTGCATTGTAAACATTAAGTAAAAGTTAAAAAGGTATTATTTTTGTTTCATATTCATTATTTTTGTTTCATGTTGTTAAGCTTGTAGTTACGATACTTCCAAAATTATTCTGCATAAATCCAAAGATATTTGCAAAATTCTGTGCAGAAATATCAGAAAATGTCCAGAGATTCTGTTTGGACCTACTAATAACTAATTAAGTTAAGTAAAATTTGGACGAGACTGTCAGTTTTTAAAGCATTAACGATAGGTGGCATTTGGAGTAGAGCTGCACGATTCTGGCTAAAATGAGAATCGCAATTTGTTTTTTTTTGCTAAAAATAAATATCAGGATTTTCTCACGATTCTGTAGATGTAAAATAAAGGTTAATATGAGTAGCCTATTATTATTGTTATTTCAGAATACAACTATTCATAATTCTGATGTTAAATTATTATGTTTGAGACATATGCTTACAATCTGTCATTGACAACATTGTAAGTTTTTTTTCTACTAATAAAATCAGACATTATCAGATTCCCTCTTGCATTATACTCAACATTATATAGGCTAGAGTAGCTATTCTGACACTGTTAAAAATGTATTCTTATGCAAAGCACTCTGTGTTAGCTATGAAAGTAAAACATATTATATGCTTGTTGTAATCATAACTCTAAAATGCGATATGATCATTTGAATGATGTGCACACTTTCGGTTTCATTTTCACTGTGCATGTATGGTTCATACTTCCCGCGCAGCTCCCAAAGGATCGCTCTGTGCCACAAACTGAATGTTATTTACAACTTTATTACCTGTTATTCACAGCCTATGCAAGTTCTGTTCACTTAGGTAGGCATCATTCACAGGCCCGCACCCGCCCTCTCAGTGGTAACAGCTTATGGTCAGCCCACATCACGTGTGTTTTCGCGGCTGCGAATACATCATTACATGCAGACAGAAATGACATTTTTGGGGTGAATGTAAAAACAACGTGAAGACTTGTGCGGCCGCCTTTATGCTTCTCTCCTGAACTTGAAAATATGATTGGCAGAATCGTATAAATGCTGGATTAAGATTGTCTAGGGGGTCGAATCGAGGTCGAAAATTTTTTTTTACGATTAATCGTGCAGCTCTAATTTGGAGGCACGGAACCACTCGCTCTTTAAGAGCACAGCCGCTCAAGACATGTTTGGGAGGTAATAACACTTTGATGACTTTAATGCTGACTTTGTCTAAGACATTTCAGAATGACCAAAAAACAAAATTTTAGATGTTTTACAATGGTTAGTCCATTAATGCTTATGCTGGAGTTTAATTTGTAATTGTGTTTCCATTAAGGCTGGGCAAATATGGCAAAATTTTTGATGGCTGTAGACACTCAGGGTTGATCAGCCATGTCGATCAACCACAAAGCAACATTCTAAACACATTAGAAACCAAATAGCAACAACTTAAAATGGTTACTGTGAGTTTTGAAAGCATTGCCAATTTTGGTCTAGTTTTTGAGCATTCTATATAAAACCCTGATAAATGGGGGATGTGCATCATTGATTTTGTTTATCGTCAGTCATCCTTATCTAATTTAAGAATGTCAAGTGGCTCCTCTCTGACCATGATGGAGATGCACTGTGGTCAGCCACTTGGCAAACTTTTAGCACAGAAGCCATTAACCTCATTAACGTTTGTTAGAGAAGCCAAGATAAAATACAACCTGAGACCTGTCTTTGCTTAATACCTCAAATTGTAAGATCCCACCCACAAATCAGTGATATTCTGATTTATAGATGGAACATAGTCAGTTTTTTTCTTCCATTGCCTGTTTTAGCATCCAGCAAGCGATTATTCATCTCTGTCATTGAACATTTGTTATAAGTGCTTGGTCCTTCATTATGAAAAGTAGTAAACACACTAGAATATTCCAGTGAGCATCTTTCACATCAACAACTGGAGCTGGCCGGTGGCCATGATTGTGCTCTGATTGTGGCGTATTTGTCTCACAGCGAGAGACACAAACAAGGTGATACAACCCCGTACCTCATGAATCTTTATCAATGACTGTCAGGAAAAGCTCTCGGCGTGCGTTCATGCATTTTCGAGGCACGTGGTGGTGTAGAGCCTCTGTGTAGTGTAGGCTGCAATGACTCAGCCTGCGAGAATGGTGTGAAAGCTAGTGTTTGGAAGCCTGCTTTATTTCCATCTCTCCCTGCTGAAACCCAAACACCACGAACCAGGAAAATGAGAGAAAGAGAGAGAAAGAGAGAGTGAGCGAGGGAAAAACGGGGAGAGAAATGAAGAAACATGTGTTGACACTCCTACATGAGTCTGTGGGTTTCCCTGCACTGTACCGAGCAGCCGGAAGGAGGAGCTTCCTGTACGACATTGTGCCCATACAGAGAGAGACGAGGAAAAACAGTCGGATTTGGTGCCAGAATTGGTCCCTCATGATCATTCCTTAGATGAAGCCACTTGAAGGACAGGATAGAGGATGTTTTATCTTTTATTTGACTCAAAAGCTGTGCATCTTTTCATGGGGCTTTTTTAAATGGCTTCTCTTTCTGCATGACCATTTAATTGGTCTTGTATTCCCGCAACCTTCTCCCCCTTTTTTTCCTCCCCATCCACCCCTCCCTTCCCGTCCAAGTGTCAAGGGTTTATTTAGGAAGTGCAGAGGGGAGGGAAAGAAATCCGGGTAGGGCAGGGAAGCGTTTTCTCTTTCTTTTTTTCCCCTCTCTCTCTTTCTTTCTCTTTTGAGTGGCAGACGCTTCTACTAAAGGAAATGGGCGTGTCAGAGGCTTGGATTTAATCAGGAATGCTGTACTGTACTAGATTTTTCCACACCTCTTTAAAGAGGGGGATGTCTGCGAGCGCTTGAGAGGAAAGAAAGGGTTCGTCTAGGTGTTCGGAGGACATATGTGATGGTTATCTGCGTGTATATAGGGAGCCAGTGCGCATGCGTACATTCCTGAGCAGTGACGGCAGGATTGCCCTGCTGTGGCCAAGAAGAACAGACTCAGTGTGAGAAAGCTGGAAAGAGACCACCGTATGCTTTCTAAGGGAAATGGGTTCATTACACAACACTGTTGTCTGTTTTTAACCCTCTTCCTGGGTTTGTTACGCCATGGTTACTTAAGCTCCACTCCAAAACATAGCAAGCTGCCTACCAAGGGAGCATTTTAAGACACCTGTGGCTAGATTGTCCTACAGGATTTGGTTTTAACGGCAGAGTGTATAATCCCTGTTTCCAAACACTTTGACGTCCCATATTCAAAACAAGACCAATTAAACTTAACTGTTCAGTCCATACAACCATGGTTAAAATATAATTTACTGCAATCAAAAACTGTGTGTGTGTGCTGACTGCAGATTTTCATAGCAATATCTAGTTGGTCAAACATTGCTCACCTTTACCCCTGTGAATATTGTCTTTGTTTAAAAAGTTTCCCTTTTAAATTTGATTTTGATATAGCAGGATGGGGGCGTCACGATGGCGCAGTGGCTAGCATGATCGCCTTACAGCAAAATGGTTACTAGTTCGAGCCCCAAGGTCAGTTGGCATTTCTGTGTGAAGTTTGCATGTACTCCCCATGTTTGCATGGGTTTCCTCTGGGTGCTCCGGTTTTCCCCACAGTCCAAATACATGGTATAGGTTAATTGAATAAGGTAAATTGGCAGTAGTATATGAGTGTGAAAGAGTGTGTATGGGTGTTTCCCAGTGTTGGGTTACAGCTGGAAGGGCATCCTCTGCACAAAACATATGCTGGACAAGTTGGCGGTTCATTCCACTCTGGCAACCCCAGATTAATAAAAGGACTAAGCCGAAAAGAAAATGAATAAATGAATATAGCAGGATGAACAACAGTGCCTTATTTCAGAACAAATGTTTTAAAAACTTTCTCTGACTTTCTTTTTAAAAATATAATACAAACACAGTAACAAACTAAATTAAATGTAAAATAATAATAATATTAATAACAATCATTTTCAACAGGTTGGGGGGGGGGGGGGTCACAAATATATAGAGTCAAAGTCTTTATTAAATAATGTTAATTGTTTGTTCTTGGTCTATGATATACTCTCGGAGAACTTTTGCTGTTCTATAAGATGAAATAATAAATATTATGATTATTGTTGTTTACGGTAATATATCAAATACTATTTTGTACTATAGTACTATTTTGCTATAGTACTATTATAATTGAATAACATGATTATTATTTCAATATTATTTTTATTTTGATATTTTATTTTTGGTCATTTCAAATGCTTTACATTAGGCATGTGTCAGTATAAGGTTCTGATGGTATGATAACCTTGGATAAAATTTCACAGTATCACATTGTTGTGATTACTGCTCTTTTTAAATGTCTGAGTAAAAAACAGCAACTTTTTCCCCATGGAACACTATATATTAAAAAGTAAACATCAGGCTAAATGATTCAAGTAAATCATTGACTTCTGCTGTCTTTATTAGTTTCAATAACACAGATTTCTTTACAACACAAAAAAACATTAAAAAAAATCCTTACATATACCTTGAGAACGGTATAACAGAAAGCGGTTTTAAAACCTTAACTTATTTCCAATTTACTCAAACCTTGAAACCGGTTATCATCCCATGCCTACTTTGCATAAACAATAGTATTAAAAGAATCATAAAATAATAACAGTAGTACCTATTTATTTTGCCACTATTAATATTTAAAATGACGATAAGCTTTAATTATAATGTTATTATGCTTAAATGAGTCCAACATTTCAAATTTCAAAAATAAAATGTCCTATGTGTGCGCATTAAATTATATAATTAATGTATAAATGTATACAATTCATGATGGTGGAAACAGTTTTATATCTAAACAACATTTCATATTTGTACTGTCTGTGTTTTTTTTTTTTTATCCACTTGGATCAAATTTTATTGGAATCAATATTGAGTGGCGTCTCCAAGTCTCTATTTGCGTGAGCTATTTGTGCACCATAATGCTGCCTATGTAGAGCATTTCAAATCAGTCACTTATTAGATTCCAATTCAGCCTGAAAAATGCCTCAGAAGAAGAATGCCTGTGTAAACAAAAGACAGCGAGGCCGTTCACTAGGTTTGGATCCAAGCTATTATTTCCTGTGCTGTTACCAGAGCTGTGAAACTCCATTCATTTCTCACAGCAGTCGAAACATCCCCAATATATCAGACCCACTGCGCCTGTGAAAGCGACCTGACGTGGCCAAATATGGGAGAACTCTAGTTTCCTACCGAGTAAATCACACACTAACCGACACACATCGTCAGATTGCTATTAATTAGCTTCAAAGCTGACACCTGTCATCTCTGCCGCTCTCTAAACTGTTTTATTGCCTCCCGCTAGACTTTATGCTCTTTATAGGGCACACATGCGTCTCTCGCATATCACATATAGTCTGCAGGTCTGTTCTCTATCATGCAGCATGCGCAGATGACAGATTAATTTTATTGTATTATCAAACAGTGAGAAGACGACGTGCCACCCTCATAGGGGTGTGTGTGTGTGTGTATAATAAGAGACATGTTATGGCTGGTCAAGGGGTGTGTTGTGTATAGGCATGCAAGTTCAGGCTTTGTTTATTTGCAGTGATTTGGATTGTAGTGTTGGTATGGAAAATCTAAATTTAACACGAGCAAAATAGAGGTAAATATTCCTATTTTTAAAGTTGTTGTTTATTTAATCACAAATATAGAAATGTCAGTATGTTTGTCATGTACAGGTACATTAAGATTATGTAAATGTTAGACTCTTTTATAAAACAACATATTCTGAAGTGCAGTTTATATATAACAGAGTAGGTTATCGTATTAAATGTTTAAAATATTAAACACCTTGCTGACAAAAGGGGAAACCTTGTAAGAATAATGATTTAAAATGATAATCCCTTAGTAATTTAGGTTCTCACTGCATCTTTAAATAGATTTTTTAATGCTTTCACATGGTTTTTGTTATTAATAAGCCTGACAGGATTAGTATATAAACTGTGGTTATTCTGAACGAAATTTAAATGGGTGTCTTGTAGGGACACTCCGATCAGGATTTTTGCAGCTGATACAAAGCACCAATTAATTGTCATGGTGATCGGCTGATACAGAGTGCCGATTCTAATGCTTCAAACTTCATAATTCATTAAAGCACATTTTCCCTCCAAGTATGATACTTAAGTGGAGATCTTGCATTACCTAAGTGGATAAATTAAGAATGTTGCATATAATCCCTTAAACACATTTCTTTTTACCATTTAGGTGTAAACATATCATGGCCAGAAGCAACTTTACAGAAAATAGCATAACACGGATATTAAAAATTGGTAAAAAAAAAAAAACGTACAAACAATTGCTCTGCTTGTGTCACAGCAGCTTAAAGCACGGCAAATAAAATGGTTGCACTCACAACAAAGCGGCCATCGCTCATGCGAGTTGCGCCAATAGACTGTATAAACAGAGGTCACACCGCATCTGTATATATTTTAGCTTTTGTGATGCGAGTGAATTGATCGTTCACGCCTCCACACATCATTTACTTTTTCGCATGTTGTGGCTGCTGTACGTTATGTATAATATACGGGCACATGCATCGTCCTCTGCTTGTAAACTCCTTAACAAACGCCTGTAATCGGTTCATGAGATCGGCTAGATTGGCGAGTACCAATCGAGTCATTAATATGATTATCGGCCGAAGATCGGTAATGGCTGATAATCACATTTAATGACCCGATTGGTACTCGCCAATCTAGCCGATCTCATGAACCGATTACAGGTGTTTAAGGAGTCGATTGGAGCATAACTTGTGTCTTCTGTAATCATGGTAAATGTCTTGTAGTTATTATTTTTTCTCAGAAAAAAAAATTAAGTATGTATTAGGGCTGCACGAAATTGGAAAAATCTGACATGGCGATATTTGGTTTTTCTTGGATATATATTGCGATATACTGTATCTACAATTTCACCAAATAGTTGAATAGCGCTATTTGGAAAGAATTTCTCAACACTTTATTTTAACGTTCACTTTTCGCTATTAGCAAATCATTAACTATAACTTTTGCTTCAAAAATACTAACTTCAATTTTAGGTAGTTTAGGTATTGGGTTAGGGATGTAGAATAAGATCATGCAGAATATTTAGTTTACAAGTACTCATAAGCAGCATGCATGCTAATAAGCATTATTTAATAGTGAGAATCGATCCCTAAAGTTAGCAAATGTATTAATTTAGATTGATTGGGATGATTCTGTAGGGAAGTGAATGGTGCATAAAATGTAATGAACAAATTACAAGCATAGATAAATACAACAAAGCAAAGATGAAAGTGAAATAAGCAGTGGTGAAATCCTTTGTGGTTTTATAAATATATGGTGTGTGTGTGTGTGTGTGTGTGTGTGTGTGTGTAAAAATAATGCAATAAAATTTTCTTTATTAAACTTCCAATTAGCAAAAGGTCTTGTGCTTGAATACTTTATTCTCTATCAGGCCTTAAAAAGATGCAAATTATTAAATTGCACTCCGTTGTTGTTAAACTCTGCAGTGACTCCACAAATCCTGTGTTTTGAACTGTGACCTTTGCTCACATATAATCCTAACTCAACATTGCATGACTACACGATGTGACTATTGTGGATACGTACATTGTGATATCGATGCTGAAATGCTATATTATGTGCGGCCCTATTATGTATGAAATTTTCAAAGCTGCTTCTATTGTTTTGATGGTCAAAAAGCCCTTTAGGTAAATGTAACATTTTATATATAGTCAGTCAGTCAGTCAGCGGGTCCGTCTCTGCATTATTTACTGTTTAAAGTGTGTGTGTGTAGTAGAAATTATGTTGAATAATAATCCGGTTATTGAAATTGTCAATTTTGGAGTCTTTTTATCCTATTTTGGCAGTCTTTCTTCCCTCCACTTTTTGTTGAGTAGCTCAACAGTCTCGCCAAAATCCAGGTTTCATCTGTAGACTGCATGTCCCAGCATCTGCCTCTCGTCTAATCCCACTTATCACCACAACACACACACACGCACTTTAATTCCTTTGTCGCCACCCTGTTTGTTGTTCCAGGGGAAGTATGTCAGTGTGACATATTTAGCCCTTCTGACCAGGATTAAAACGTTACTCTCAAAGGACGCTCCTGATTGGCTGTCTTTCGCTGTCTGTCAATTCCAGTGCCCTCCTTTATTCACAGATTTATTCATCTCAATCTGCCAGACACATACAATGCTTAATCATTAATTTTTCCATCCGGTTTTCTTTTTGCCTCAACCATTAAACGCATTAAAACCCCTCACTAGCTTTGTGTGTGCGCATGAAAATATAAAATATAAAAGGCCGCCTCCATGTTATATTTGCTCTCCACTTTATTGACGGCTCCGACCAGGCATGCAACTCTGCCCCCTTGCGTCCATGAAGAGACGCTACACACCCTGATAGTGGTTCAGGGTGTAATCTTCACTTCCCCTCCCTTGTCTTACTCAGGACATGTTCAAACATTGTATATTTTTTTCAAGGACCAAAACAACTGTACCTAAAGTACAAACCTTCAACTTAAATGCCAGTCTTTTGTTCTTAATCTAACTCAAATGATAGCTGACATGTATCATATACTGCTGATTTGAATAACATCATGCCGCAGGGCCAACGATGGCCTCATGTTTAAGCTGTGATTCATAATTACACTTTGAAGAGTGTGTCACATCCTGTTTACGAAAGCCGTAATGATCCAGGTCTTTTAAAACATGCTAACTGTATGTAGTAGGGTTGCACGATATTGAAAAAACTGACATTGCGATATTTTATTACAATATAGATTGCGATTTTGAACATGAAATTAATGTTTATTTGGGAAGAATTCACTGGGATGATTTTGAAAGTGATTTTGAGCGTGCAGCTACAAAAAAATATAATAAACCAATCACAAACATTTAGAAATACAGTAGAGCAACAATACTGTACAATCAAATATACAGTACTTTACTTTATTTTGAAAGTCTAGCAATATTCAATAGTCAAAGAGCTGCATGATTAATCGAAAAAGAATAGAAATCGACATTCAGAACCTATTACAGATCTATTTTTTTCAGGACGATTTTTTCAATTACTCCCCCTATGTGTCACGTGAGCCTGCTCTGTCAAAGGCTGTGGCTGATTTATTCTTTTGAGGCCACTTTGCAGCCGCATCTGATCTCTGATCAAGTAGGACCCATTCTTGAGCCTTGCTTTGCACTACATTAATGATGATTGGAAGTTGCGCCAGAGATGCTTTGAGATGGCATTTTGCCCATTACGTAAAAATTATTATTTACTTCAAAATTTTCGTTTACAGAAGATGCAATAAATGCACTGTTTAAAATATTTTTTACAGAATATGCAAGTTATTTTTATTTAAAAGAGATACTGCTTATTACTTTTACTATGAAAAACATTGAAAATAATTAATTTTGTTTCCAAACGTAAAAGTTATTCATGTTAGTTTGCTTATTTTAGGCAAATTTCATTTGTTCAACGTTAAATAATAATAGATAGTAGATGGTGTGTGTTTCCTTCAATTAATTTAAAATCAAGTAATGCAACTTCATTTAGAAATCTCTCACTTGCAATATATGAGCATATTTACTGTCCAAAACTAGTCAGTTAACTATGAGGACAAAAAAAAAATTAAATAATAATCGTCCATTAATCATAATCGAGTTAAAATGTTCAATTAATCGAGATTTAGATTTTAGGCCAAATCGCTCAACCATAAATCAAATGTAAAATAATTAATTTTAAAATAAAAAACAAACAAAAAATTTTTTGTTTGAAATGCAATTTCTTATGCCTGAATATTTTTTTAACTGAATTAAATAATAAAAAGACATATAAATAATAAATGTTTTGGTAACTTTATGGTGAAACGTTGCAAAAACACCACAAATCATGAGTGTTTGCAAATGTGTTTTTTTGGTCAATAATAATGCATTACAGATCCTGCAATATGAATCTTGCTAATGTGCACTTTGTGATATCGATGCTGAAACATGTGTGCAGCCCTAGTATGTAGTAGAAATGGGTCGGTATAATTTTCTGACAGTATGATAACCTTGGATAAAAATATTATGGTTTCAGGGTATCACTGTATTGTGATTACTGCTCTAAAATAAGTTGTTTTTAAAATGTCTGGGTAAAAAAAACATCTCCCCCCACCCCCCATTTAATACAATGCATTTCATTTTAGGAAACATTACTAATATTTTGGAACTGTAAGCATGTCAGGCTACATAAACTAAAATAAGTTATTGACTTCTGCGATCTTCATTCATTTCAAAAACACAGATTCCTTTACAATACATGAAAAAAAACATTTAAAAAACCCTTTACATATACCTTAGGAACGATAAAACATATTTTTTTGCGGGTTTTAATACCCTGACTTTTCCAAACTATTAACCATGAAAACAGTTAAACTGTAAACCATGAAACCAGTTATCGTCCCATGCTTGGTATGTAGTCTCCATAAATGTGGCCTCGACACGTTTTTATTGCCCTCTTTATGTTGTATTCAGAGTTCCCACGGATTCTCATGGCTTATTAAAAGATCCAGATATTTATATATATTTTAATTTATTTATTTTTAATTTTAGTTTGAATATATATATATATA
>CAIGQZ010000320.1:15120290-15188921 GCA_903798205.1 Danio tinwini | reverse complement strand
TGTCCATGTTCTTTTCCTTCGCTGGAATATATATATATATATAAAGAAAAAAGTCATTTCATGCATGTTGTTGTGGTTAGGCTATTTTTTTTTCAGCTCCATTTTATTTCTTCCATGCTAATGAACTTGGAGCAACTTAAGTCAAATGCATTCACATGACTGTGCCTGTTAACCAAAGACAAAGCATGTAAGGATGATAAACATTTTAGGAACTATGGCTTCAAAATGACCACTTTAAAATCTAGTTTGTAAAACTACTATTGAGCTATCAAACATAGGAGAGGGAGCACTTTACAACTACACTAACAGTAAGTACTTCAGATTTGTTTCATAATCTGAGGTAAATTATCCATTGTTGTTCTCATAGTGGCTATTAAAGTCATGCAAAGTTATATTCATGCTAAAACAACTTAATGTCATTTTTATTTTAATATTATATTATCAATACAGCAGCCTTTTTTATTGAGTGAAAGTCTCAACATTTGACTTCAAGTGGGAACCCTGTGTATTGTGTATTGTATCTGGAAGAAAGTTAACTCTAACTGTGTTTTGTTTCTCCATCTTTTTGCAGGCCTTGTGGATGCACTTAGATGTGTGCAATGAGTGCTGTGGCTGACATGCCTCAGTGTTTTGGATTGCTGTGCTCTGGACTCAGTAGGACAAGAGACTCCCAGCACAGAACGTCATGAGCATAGTCATCCCAGTAGGGGTGGACACGGCCAACACCTCGTATCTGGACATGGCTGCAGGCTCAGAGTGAGTGCCTCTGTCTTTCTTTCTCACACAAAACCCTCTTTACGTATTGACTCATTGCTACCTTTCATTTCATTTTGTTCATCTTTTTCTGGTTGCATCAGCAGAGGGAAACGCATCTCTAGTCTTATTTTTCCACCGACCGCTTCCGTTCTCATCTATCTTCTTCTTTCTCATCAGAAACATGCTCTGTTGCTCTTCTGTCCACACAGAGAAAGAAGAGTTCATTATTTTTTTGGTTTTCAGTAAAACTTTAAGGTTGTTTCATATCAAGATGATGGTAGTGGATTGGAGCTGGAGCTTTCAGACACTTAGGGCTTCTCCACACTGTGGGGTTTCAGATTGAAAACACCATTAACTACACTGACAGAGTTTTTTATTAACAAAAAATCCTCTCCAAACTGGAGAAATTTTTAAGGCACATTTTTAGTCATGCGACCAGTTTATCCCAGAGCAAGATGGTGGGCTACATTGTACTACTGTTGTTTTGACTGCTTTCCAGTTCGATGGTGTTGTTAAAGATTAATGTCAGCTTGTTCATACTTCAGATTGCATTTCTTCAACGGAGGCGGAATGTTTACTCGCAGTTGTTGTTCAGTGGCTGAACATGAGGACCGTTTTTCTCATGCGCAGTGCAGCAGCATAAGCATTTTCAGGCATTTCCGTGCGGATGAGCAATTTTTGGGAAACACTACTGTGAGTGGAGTGCATTTTCAAACAATATCATAGTTTTTAAATTAATCCTTTGTAGAAGAAGCCCGAAAATTGCAATAAAACACTGTAAATGTGATATTTTGCAGCCCAGATCTTCGAAAAGCATCTGATATATTTGTTTGGAGAATGAAACATTTAAAACTAGCAGTGAAATCTATTTTCTTAATTCACATTATAGGCTTTATTTCCTTTTTTTAGGGTTTATAGCCATAAAATTAATATCATTTTTTTTAGGTTTTATAAAAAATATTTCCATGTGGTACCTGAAAACAGTACCTGGCCCTTTCAATCTTACATTCATCTGCCCCCATTCATTTTTTGCAAGCAACACCCATATCTCAACATCTTATCAACAAGTCGAGTCCACTTATTTTGCACTAATGCCTTTCTCTTAAATGTAAGTCACAAAATGGATGAACAGATCCTTTAATATTCCTGTTTTTCACAACATTAACCATTTTTAAGTGTTTTTTTATTTATTTACTTTATTTTAGGTTTAATGGTTTTGAGAATTTAATTCACTATTAACTTTAACTCTATCACAAAGACGTCCTGCAAAAAAATAGGTTGTTTTCAATCACATGGTTCTGGTGACAAGCGACATTCAGATTGTTTTGTGATTTATACCATATTTCAAAGGAGATATTGACCACAAATTTTGGGCATGATCCTTATATTAGGAAGAGGGCAGAGTTTTCTACTGAACTAAAATATTTTTGGCTGTCATCGAGGAGGTAGATACTGTATGGTACATGAAAAAATACTATAGTAAATACTAAAGTGTTTGGAAGCGTACTATAGATAATTATGTGAATTAAACTGTTGTAGTAATTATATTGTTGCTGTAGTAATAAGTTATTCAATAGGCTTCAGTTTTCTACGCTACAATCACTATGCACCACAGTTTACACTAACGTTAAAGTATTTATTACAGTTTATTATGCTACAGTATTCAGTAGCATTCATTAACAAAGAGTTATACATATTATACACTTTACTATGTGGTTCAAAAAAATGTTTATTATAAATTACTGTAGTTTTTTCCCCCATGCGGATACCAGACATCGTGAAATAACAGATAAAAACATACAAAAGCCTAGACGCACAGTCTGTTATTTATTTATTTTTGCGAGGAGTAAACAGTGCTCCACAATAATAACCGTCTAGTTTTTTTGCAAGGGTTGCATTTTTTTTTGTTCTGTCGATGAACTGACTATCAACAAACATTCACTGCTGCTGTGCATATAGACGTTAACGTTACAGTTCTGCCAAAACGGCAGTAAAGATTTGGATTATTGCAAAACAAGACAGAGATTTAATTGCTGCGATTACATGGCAGAGTACGTTATTTATATTCTTCTGGATTTTGTATAAGTGTGGTGATGTTTATATCTGATTTTTGTATAACACATTAACATGTTTATAAACATAGCTAGACCTCTATATAATCTTTATAAACATAGCTAGGCCTCTATATAATCTATATTATCTTTATAATATCTATAATTTTTATTCAAACGAATTATCGCGTTCAAAAAAAGTTTGTACACATGAATGTATTGAAAAAAATGTTTATTACATACCGCCTTTTCTTCCGTTTACAGCCAGCTTCTTGAAATTTCTCCTCTTTATGAGCTAAAACTTTTGAAAGTCTATAAAAACTGTTTGGCTTTTCTTTTAGCCAATTTAAACAATTATTAACAACATAAAACAAAAACATTTTGATTGCGATTTATTTGTAGAAGAACCACTTCCTGCCTTCCATATGAATTTTGCATGTCATCAATGATGTCATGTGAACAACCTATAGGATAGAATTGTCGCAGAAGATTCTTTACCATCTCACAAAGTTTTAGCATAAAATAGACAAACTTAAAAATAAATACAAATAAAAAAAGCACAGCAGTGATGAATATGATATACATAGTGCCTCTGTATGTTTTTATAGGATAGTCATGCATATTATGAATAGCAATATAAAGCTTCTGTAAAGATTGAATTTAGTGGTGAATTTAGTGATTTGGGGGCCCTAAGCACTTCAAGCCATGGAGCCCATAAGTCTTAGGGCGTGCTCACACTATGCTATCCGAACCATGCCCAGGCCCGTTTCCCGGATCGTTTGAGAAGTGTGAGCGCTCTGAATCGGGCTCAGGCACGGTACACTTGGGCGACCCTGGCCCGGTTGGAAGAGGTGGGCCTGAGCGTGGTTCACTTGGGCTCAGGCGTGGTACGCTTACAGTATGAGTGTAAACGTGCCTAAGCCTGAAACTGAAAGCGAGACTTGACTTTTAAGGGACGTTTCATATGTATTAATAGTCATTCGTACTGTTCAATGAACGCAAACTGTAGTTGATTATTAAAGACGCAAATCCCTTACTGCACGTCAGCTGCGCCTTCAGCAAACTTCCTAATTCCTGCAGCACGAGGACTTTATGATTGTTTATGAGCGTCAAATTTGGCTAATCTGTTTGGCGAAATTTTAGACTGCGTGTCACTGCATATTAAACGACTTAAAGGATATAAAGAAATCTCCACTGTGCTGAGCGAGAGCGCTTACTGAGCAGCGCATCATCGATGACCCAGGCCCGAATGTAATGTGAGTGCGGGCCGTCGGGGGAGACGGGAGGGGGGACAAGCGTGCTTTGGCCCGGTTCAAGGCAACTGTGAGCAGAGTTTTTTTTTATATCACTTAATCTTCTTTTCTACATTTTATCCTAATGCAAAATAATAATTACAACATGTAAAACATCTTGTAAAACTTTTGAAATGATTTGTTTTCTTAAAATGAATTCCCAACTAAGAACAATAGCTGAACTATTTCGTTTTTAAATCTTTACTGATTTGACTGCTGGACTGATTCATGATTGACGGTGGGGGGGACACATTTGCACTGATGTAACAATTACGTTTAAATACATTTTTTAGACTCTCAACGAACAAAATATGATAAACTATGTTGTAATTTAGAGGTATCATTTGAACCTCTATGTATTTATTTAGGGTCCCTCAGATTTCATGGGGCCCCAAGCGACCGCTTACCTTGCTTATTGGTTAAATTCGCCCCTGTTAATCCATTGCACATTTTATAAGAAAACAAATAAAAAAAAAACATTTACAAATGACGAAGATTTGTTGCAGTTTCTCCATTTTTGTTTTTAGATGTACTGTTGCTTTAAAGGGCACCTATGGTGAAAAATTTACTTCTCAAGCTGTTTGGACAGACATATGTGCAAGTATATTGTATATACTGTCATATTGGGGTGATATAAACACACCCAGTCCTTTTTTTTTTCAATTTAACAACATAAAAACGGTGGACCAATTGGAGCCATTTTGAGACCGACCGCAACTTGATGTAGGAGTGCGGTCCCCCCGCCCACCAATATTGATTGACAGCTGCGTATTAACATGTCTCCCTAGTAACGTTTTATATCCACAAGACAGGACGTGCACAAATCAACCCTAAATAAAAGGTCTGTTCAGTTTAGGATCATCAATCATCATCAAATGTGATCAAGAGTGAGTTTGACAAGTTTAAAATGTTTTAAAACAGTGCATGTGTTTAATGAATTACAGAGATTTACTTCAGCTTTACTTCATCACCACAGCCGCGTGTCAGAACAATAATAAAAGACGCTTCAATCCCGGTTTGTGGACGTTAAATCAGGTTTATTTTGTACATTAACGTAACCGAAATCCATACAGCAGTGGATATTAACCTGTATCCTGTCACATTTGCGTGCAAAGACAGTGCAAAGCTAAACCCGCGTGCTGTATGTATGTGCGTGTGTCTGCGCTGTGTCTGTGTGTCGGTGTGTGTGCGTGAACTTTGTAACGACATCGTGTGTGACTAATCCTGCAGCTCCACACAACAAATGCCCCAAATAATCATTGATAAAGCTTTTACGGTAGTTTTTGTCACAAACGTTACGTGAGATCTGCTTCCTTCATGTTTGTCTGTTGTCTGAGGCAGCCGAGGGCGGAGACTGAGGCACGCGCGGCAGGCACGTGGAAACGATGGGCGGGGAGGACTAGCCTTAAAGGCACAGTACACAAAAACAGCAAAAATCTATTGAGAACTATAAAACACCATCTAGTGAAAGCTATAATAAATAATCTGATGGGTGTTTTGAGCTGAAACTTTACAGACACATTCTGGGGACACAAAAGACTTTATTAAATCTGGAAAAAGGGGTAACCGAGGTGCCCTTTAAGAAGTGCAGAATTGCATTGAGTATTCATTGGCAGTTTGTTATTTGTAGAGTTCGTTAGCATGTCTTGCACTCTGTAAATTGCTGTTATTATTCTGTTGGTTTCAGCGAAGGAAGTGTCATCGTTCGACATCTAATACATTTGATATCACGTGCCGTATCGTCTGCAGCTTGTTCTTGAATGAAAGTAGTGTGTTTCTCTTTAAATGCGGAGCTCTGTTTTGTTGCCTCGTCACTTAGTGTTGCCATGGTGCACTGCGCCGGGCCTGTTGTCATGGCTACCAGCTGAGTGACAGCTGGGCCCCGGAGCTTTAGCCTGCTTAAGGGGCCGTGCTGCCGCGTAGCTTTACACCCGTCTGGGTTTTAGTGTCTCTCCAGCGTCCATACGCAGATTTATTCCACAAGGCTCTAACAAGCTGCAGAAAAGATCTGCACCTGTTACTAAACGAGAAACACCACTTAACGGAAATAAAATGCTGCACTGTTTATCTGTGTGTGGACTTACACGGTGGTCTGCGCATCAGCAGATCTATCAGAGCGTCACATATCTTCTACGTGGCTTTTTGCTTGTTCCTGACATTACTCCTCAGTCAGGGTCAGCCCACCCCGGGCCTGCTGCACAGGTCGTCATGGTAACCAGGCATTGTGCATCACTGTGATGTCAACAGACAGCCCTTTAAAATGCCATTGGACCAGAAACGGCTGCTGTAATTCCACTAAACCTCATCTAGCCCTAGATGGACTCTGTCTGCCGTCATTTACTTTAACGCGCGTTTGTTAGTCTGCGTTTATAACAGAAGGAAGCTAAAGTAAGGTTCTATCTGTCGCCTCTCTTTCTCAACAGGTGTTGAATTGTGTGTAGTCCATATTAAGCTGTCTCTGGAGCTGTGTGCTATGATTAGCACATGCACACTCAATATTTAATTGGAGCTTTTATTACTACACCACACACTTCGTCCTCTTGTCTATTCAGTCCCTCATGTGTTTTTTTTTTCTCCCTCTTTGATTAGTTTTGTGTACAATCTTCTACCATTTTTCTCATTTTACACTACAGTGTTGTGCAGCAAAACCATTATCAGATTAAGATGGTTATTAGGGAGTTATTTAGTGTCAAATTGCTGACTTTAATTATGTGATTCTAAAGATAGCTGTAGTATACAGGAGAAGGTGAATCCAATCCACAACCGTTTAATGAATAAAAGTAGCTGATGAACAATAAAAACATTCAGGCAATATAGTTATCTTTATTAAAAAAGTTGCTTTACTGGTAATGTAGTCAGTTCTAAATACTGGTCTAATCAAGGTCAGAAATATTTTGAAGTGGAAATGCATTTGACTGGATTTCTTTTGTAACATAGATGCTGATGTGGTTGATTGGCTAATTCTTAAACACAGGGTTCATACGGTCATGAAAAAACAGAAAAAATCATGGAATTTTGACATGACATTTTACAGGCCTATAAAAGTTTCGGAAAACTGAAAAACCAACAAAGTTTTGGAAAAGTCATGGAAATTAGTTTAACAAATGTCTGTATACTTAAACATAGGTTAGTTGTCGTTACTTATTTTCTGTCCATGGTCAAACACATGCTCTCAGATTATTAGTGCTGTGTGAACATTATCTAAATGCATTTTACATAGATATAAAGCTTAATTTAAACTAAATAGATTGTTGCATGTTTTATGATATGCTGTAATAACTTTGAACATGCATCGTTTTTCTTATTATTTATCATGTATGCGTAGACATTATATGAAACATTGGGTCATGAAAATTTACTTGAAAGTCCTAAAAAAAGTCATTGAATTTTAGTAGTAAAAATGTGTATGAACCCTGTTAACATTATTGTGTGGTAGCCTGAGTGGTAGCCTGAGATAATTAAAACTTTGCCATCTGAAGTCATCACCTTTAAAAATCTTACTAGTTCTGATTTGAATAAACATACAAAATACAAAAAAAAGCTCTTTGCACTTTGTTGCAATATGTTTTGTCTGCGTTTTAAAATATTTGTAAATTGTACAGTGCTTCCCACACATAGACTTTACTTGGGCAGGCCGCTTAGGTATCTTAACTGCTGCCTAAGTATATTTACTGACACTTTTTTTTTTTACTACACTTTTTTGCATCCACCCAATATAACCAAACATCCGCAATCGAAAATCTTCTCTCGTTTACCCGTTTTATTATGTGTGCGCAAGACCTATCATACCCCCACAGACAGTCTAATGTGCTCTGTAGACACACAGACAGACGCCTTTTTGGGACTTAAAGTCGTCCGGTCCGGGTTTCAAAATCTCCTGAAATGTCTGTGATTTAAACTTTTGCTTTCGTTTTCTAAAGCTCGTATGCGTTGTTGCATTACTTTTTTTTACTTAAGCCTCAAGCCTCGCTTGGCTTCACAGCTGACTGCACACAAAGAGTGAAAGAAACATAAAATAATATATTTTGTTTATCTAAATGACTTTAATAAAACTTTACTATATACTCAAAGAGGACGAAATGACTTGTCTAAACTGGCTGCAAAATATATGAACACCATTAGTAACGGTAAATCAACACATTTGCCTTATTTAAATAATCTACAGGTTTTAATCTTGTAATTATTATAATTTATAGAGACATTGTCTGTTTTTATTTGTTTTTTTTTTGTCATTTATTTCTCATTTTGCTGTTTATTTTATTAATTTGATGATGTCAGTAGGCGATGTTACGTAGGCTATTTTATATACATATCTAAAATGCTTTGGCATTCAAGTTTGTAAAAAAAATGATTGTTAAATTTAATTATGTTTTGTTTGTCACATATAGTTAACTATTTTTGTGATGTGGGTAAATAGTGTGTTTCAATCCGGCTACCATTGCAAGTATGTTTCAAACCTGTGGAAAGCACCGATTGTGAAGACTTATTTTCCAAAATTAGACAAAAAGATCAGAATAGACCCATAGTCGGCGCTAATAGCCTTGTAGTTAGTATGCTGACATATGGTGTCAATGCGCTTTGGGCGTCCGGAGTACGAATCCTGGCTTGTTGACATTTCCTAATCCAATCCCCCTCTCCCCCCCCCCCCCCCCCACCCACCCACTTTACCTCCTGTTTAGCTACTGTCCTGTCAATAAAGCTCAAAAAATAAATCTCTAAAATAAAGAAAAGGCCCATAAATTCACCAGCCCATAGAGCTTCCTTTTTAAAAATCTACAAAGTGGACAACAAGGAGATGCAATAAAACACTAATAGTAAGTGTCTTCCTTTTCTACTTGTTTTCCAGTCAACTAAAACACATTTTAATAGCAGTTGTAAACAGGACCATGGTTTTCGGCCTTGTTGTGAATTGGCCTTTACGCTCATAGCCATCCACAAGCTTGAGGGGTTTCTATTTTTGGACTGGCCTCTATTTGTGCTACATTGCTCAATGATTAACTCACAAACGTATTTTGTGCTATTATTTAATTTGGATTTGATTATCTTTTTTCATTGATTTTGATACACATGATGGGAGCAGATAAAAAATAAATGAAACCATAAGAATGAAGAATTCCATGACAAAGATAGTCTTGTAATTTAACATTAAAACTATTGTTAAAAGGGATGGTTCACCCAAAAATGAACATTTGTTCACTATTTACACACCCTCAAGTGTTTCCAATTTTCCAAACTTTTATGCATTTATTTCTTATTTTGAATACAAAAGAATATATTATAAACAAAGCTGAAAAACTATAATCATTGACTTCCATAGTAGGAAAAAACTAATTCTATAGATGTCAATGGTTACAGGTGTCCAGCATTCTTCAAAGTATCTTTTGTGTTTAACAGAAGAAAAAATGTCAAACAGCTTTGGAACAATTAAAGAATGAGTAAGTGATGATATAATTTCCATTTTAGGGTAAACTATCCTCTTAACATTGTAGTACCATTAAATCTGTTTAGGTTTTTCTTAATTGATTTATATGTAGTTCCATTATATTGCAAATGAGACTGCAGTACGCTCTTGAAGTGAGAGTTGCACGTGTGCTCCTTTGATTGGCTGCTTTGTTATGGCGTTATTATTGACTGACAAATGTTGTGAGCACAGTATTACAAGTCGAGAGCGCATTCATGTAATACAAGAGAGCGTATATCTTTGCTTGCGCACCGATGATCTCCCTTCATAGACAGAATTGCTTTCGAGCTCTCAAATATAGACTGATAGCAAAACCTCTTGCTCTCACTCAAATAGTCGCTGCTCGCACGCAAAACTTCTTATTTATTAAAGAGCCCCTATTATGGGTTTTTTAAATAAATGACCTTCCATGTAGTGTAACACAGCTTTTAGTGAAGTGAAATATCCAGCTAAAGCTTAAATCTGAAAGTGGACAGTTTTTAAAACTATTGATTAATCTATAAAAGAGTCGACTCATAGTGGTTTAAATGAATCGTCTTGATAACGAGTCTTCAGCCGTTTCGGCGTGACGTCATTACGAAACATAATGGTTGCACGCGCAGACCCGGCAAAATTCAAACCTGCGGCCCCGCCCACTAACACAGCAGCAAGACGCTCATGAAGACGCTGTGTTTACCTGGATATTATTGGAAGTGTGAGGGGAAATGAGTCGTTTAGAAATCTGCACACTTACAATGGGAGATCTATCACTACACAGCTCATGCATTAGTTTCTGCCTCCATCTTGTAATGGACATACAAGACACCAGGGGTGCAGGCAAAATAAGGACAAATTATTAGGTATACCGGCAGGCTGCTGAGCGCTGGGCTTCGGGCTGGTGAGCAGCACTGAAAAGGCTTGCGAATGGAGAGCGGGAGCCCGCAGAGATAGCTTGTCAGAGGACAGAGGATGCTACAACCTCCCAGCTGGGGATGTGATCGTTTAGAAAAGCAGAGTACAGGTAAGCCCTTAAAACATAACAGTTCACGGACGAGGTGCAACACCAATGATTGCAAATAGAAATGATCTACATGTTTTGTTACTAGTAACCGCGTGTACTGTATCAGGTTAACTCTTTATATTCTCATATCGCATCTAAAGCAACGTTGTAAACGCAACGCGTGCTGCTTTGTTTACAGATTTAAATGCTTTCGTGAGCTCGTTCCACTGCCATTTGTCGTTGCTATGGCCACCGTTAGCTGATCCTGCACACTTGCAGCGGTCAAGGTTCAGAATAGTTCAGCTTTTGCTGCTGTGTGGATTAAAACTGAATGTGTGTCATACTTAACAAGAGCAATATGCTGGTGTTTAACTGCACTGCTTTCGGCGCTGAGGTGTCTGAATAACGCTGTTGAGAACTGGGTACTGTTTACTGTGGTGTTTCGGGCGTCCGCTGCGATCGGATCCTATACCAATGTTGGCGACCCGCGGACTTGATTAATTGCGGTGGGCATTTTACTGTCTCGCGATGAATGCGACCAATGGCAACAGGCTGTCATCGGTCCAATCAGCGCAGATTAGCTTCGTGCTAAGGAGGTAATGCTAGAATCGCTGAAGGATTCATATGGGAGTCGCTAAGATAATTAGGTAAAAATAAATGCATATTATAAGACCATGAATGTGTTTTTTGACCTTGCATACATATCAGTATGTTGTTGGAGACCCATAAAACCGACATATGACCCTTTTAATGTGTAATAGGGGCTCCTTAACAATACACAAAAAAAGGTTAAGGTAAATTCTATAATAACTACTAGTGTTTTTGGTGTGTTAGGTATACTGCCTGTGTTTTAGGCTAGTATTTTTTTTACAATTCCAGCATGCTGTAGTATTAAGAACAGTGAACTGATAAAATGAAATACAAAGTGTAGTTTTACTACAGTAAAGTGTGGTGAATTGTAGTATAATATACCCTATATTGTAAAAAGCTACAGCATTGGGTCATATAAAATACAGTCAAAAAAGGTATGGTTTATTAGACAAAAAATGTAATATGTAGTTCATGTTAACTCACAGTTCATTAACTAATGTTAACAAGCAAATACTTTGCAATATTCCTCATACGTAATGTTAGTAAATACATTAACTTTATTCTAAAGTGTGGAACATTGTTCTAAAGGTTTAAAAAAAGAAATATAGTATATGCACTCACTGGCCACTTTATTAGGTACACCTTACTAGCACTGGGTTGGACTCCCTTTTGCCTTCAGAACTGCCTTAATCCTTCGTGGCATATGTTCAACAAGGTATTGGAAATATTCATCTGGGCAATTACTAGTGTCACGATTACTATATGTTGAGATTTAATGGTATATTTCTTCCTTATCTTTGAAACCTCTATTTGTGCCATTCCACCTACTCGGTCACCTTCCTTCCATCTCCTTTTGACTCTCCGCCTGTTTAAAGTCCTCCTCCAAACCCTCCTGTTTTTTTAGTAAGCACACTAGAGTTTATTGTCACAGATGTGCTGGAAATTCCCTGTTCTGTCACCTGTGCCATGTTGATAGTCTTATCGGCAAAACCACATCGTAACGTAAAAAGCATCAATAAAAACCTGCTAATCATTTATCATCTGCCTTGAAGGGCCGTTTCTTCATAAGAGTGGCTATTCTCATTTGACTCTTGGGTCTATGTGTGTGTGCATGTGTGTGTATGTGCGTGCACGTTTGTTCCGCCCCTTATTATTCACACACTTTCACTTTGACAGTTGGGCTGCAAAGCGCCAACTGATTCAGGAAGTGTGAGCGTGAGGTAGGGACAGACAGCACGAGGTTAACGTGCCGAGCAGACCAGCAGCTCTCTTTCACTTACAGTGAGACATGAGTGAGAGAAAAGTGGAAACGCAACAAAACAGGAAAGAAACACTATGGACTGGTTTGTGTGTGGTTTTGTTCTACTTTTGCCGTTTACTCTCCAGACACCTTGATTAATGGTAAGTTTTGGCACAGTTTTGAAAGTCCTCCTCCTCCTTTTAGGGACTACTGTATGTTTTGAAGTGTGTATGTGCTTGTTTTTGTGTCATGTTTGCTTTATATGCAGTGTAGTGATATGCAAATGACCCCACAACCGTTGTTTATAAGAGTGCACTGGTGTCAAGTTAAGTGTGAAATCTGTTTGTATACTGGCATCAGTCTGGCTAAGTGACCTTGACGCTGTTTTGTGTGAGAAATTGACTGTTTTGATTTGGATACATGGTTATAAATCTGTCTGGATGGGTCTCTGTTCTTTTTTTTGCACTTTCTGCCAATAAATCCTGGCACTAAAGGTCCTTTTTCAGCCAATTTTATATGCAGAATGCGCCTGCCTCTTTAGGTTTTGCTGTATTCATTTTAGTGGCTTCTAATAACACGTGGAGCAAAGGACTCCTTCATGGGGCATGTTTGTGTGGAATAGATGGCTTTGGGTTTGTGACAGACTCTATTGTGAGATTACAGAGACGTGTGATCCTGTTATTTCACTTTCTACAAGCTTTATCCCGCCATCCGTCTCTCTCTCTCTCTCTCTCTCACACACACACACACACACACACACACACACACACACACAAATAGCAGGTCACTACTAAGGGCTTTTATTTTCTGTGTCAAAATATGCATTGACTGGTGCAAACAAAACAGTTGATTCATTGGTGAACTTCTCGCTAAGCATCGTGGATTGTTAATGTTCATTCTTCCTTTTCTTTTTGTTTCGCTGCTGTCAAACCTGTTTTTTTTCTGTATACTTCAAAAACACACCTTGTCAGACTTGTTCCTCATTCTGTCCTCTCTCTCTCTCTTTTTTTTTCCTTGTGTGTTTATGTGCATGGAGCAGACCAGAATCTGTGGAGGCGAGCTCTGTGGTAGTTGAGAAGTCCACCTACCCTCACCAGATTTACAGCAGCAGCTCCCACCACTCCCACGGCTACATTGGTCTGCCTTACGCCGTGAGTATCAAACACACACACACACACACACACTTGGCTTGTCTACATCTCATCAACTTTCTAATCCATTTTTTCATGTATATTTTGGCAGGACCATAATTATGGGGCGCGACCCCCACCCACCCCGCCGGCGTCCCCACCTCCCTCAGTGCTGATCCGGCCGGGCGAGGGTTTGTTTGTGTCCGGAAGCCGGCCTGGTGAGAACTTGTTTGTGCCGGGCGGGCAGGACGAGGCGTCACGTGGCACCACGCTCAGCACCTCGGAGGACGGCAGCTACGGCGCTGACATCACACGCTGCATCTGTGGCTTCACCCACGACGATGGCTACATGATCTGCTGCGACAAGTGCAGGTGGGACTATGATGCCCAGTTGATATGTTCAAACTATTGACCTTATTCTTCACGAACAAGCAGACTCAGCCATCGGAATGTTTTTGGCTCTAGACTTCCGGATTTAATCACTTCCATTGATTTTTAGACATTAAAAACAGCAAGTAGTTTGACCGCTTTCTGGCTTTTATTATTTCTAGTAACTTCTCCCATAGGAAACCGAACAGAAGTTGTAGAATGAGGTCAATACAGGGTTCCCATGCTTCTTGAAAGTACTTAAAAGAATTTTAATTTCTGGTATATGAATTTAAGACCTGGAAGGTGCTTAAAAACAAACACAGATCCTTGAAAGTGCTTCAATTAATTTGAAATAAAATTAGTTTATTGTTTTATTTCAACAATTGTACTGAATTGTCAAAAACAGAACAAAAAGCTGAGAAATTCTCGCTTGTACAATAACACTGACAAATGATGCACATTTTATTAATATTTTAGAGACGGCTTTTGAATATTACCAGTGTTGGATTAACAAATTTTATTAAAGCATTTTGAACATGACTGTTTAAAACGTTACATTTTTAAAAATTATTATATTTTTTAAAATTACGCTTTCTGTGTGAATGTACAGTTAGACTTATTTTTCACAGCGAAAGCGGCGAGAGCATCAAAGTAGCTGGAAGTCATTCATTTTCAATGGGAGCCGGCGGCAATAAGCGGTGAGGAGTAATGCAGCACGTCTTCAACGGTGTGGTCGTCGAGGAGAGTTGAAATCAAGTCAAGTTTATGCTAATAAGCTATGATGCGGTTTGGCTGCAAGCAATTGAATTGTTGAAGTCTACTGCTTGAGAGGATTCCAGAGAACAGTGTCCTGTGAACTTTGGTTCCGAACTGTTGTTCCCAAGGGTTTAATTATTGTGGTCGCTGGATTATTTACAAAGTTTTCCTCAGGGACATACGTAAAAAAACAAGCTATAAGCTAGCTATAAGGGAAATACAAAACAGTATTGCAGCTTCAGAATAATTCAGACTTAGACACTTTTGGATAAGTGGAGCAAAGCCACAACACGAAACTATTTGACAATCCATTGTTGAATGAATTTGATAAAGTGTTCAACATTTTCACGCTAGAAAGCATGTTTTTATGCAGAAACATAACTGATTTGCTGATATGCTGCAAGGGCTTCTTTAAATACCAGATCAATGTAGCGAATTTTGACGCTCTCGCCATCTTCAGTGTGAAGTGAAATATTAAGTACAGTTAGGACTTTCGTAGCGCTACATATGCTGGGATATGAATTACAACAGTGCCTAATTTAAAATTAATGGTGCTTTATAAAGTCCTTGAACGGCCTTAATACTGCTGTTTATGAAAGTATGGGAACCCTGTCAATACTATTAAGTTCAAAAATTCCTATTACTATAACTATAAATGTCACGTTTTCAATGACTGCGGAAGGCTTTTTTTAATGAAATTAGCTCACTCAAGGAGATATTCTGCAAAGTGTCACCAGGAACATTTTTATCATATATTAACATTAAATATCCTAAATATCTTGTTTGTGGTTTTTAATTGCTTATTTTTGAATGAAATGTTTTTGCCATGAAATTAGCCATTGTTGCTGACATGGCATTAAATAAAAAACATGGGCTCTAGTAAAGTTCTAGTTTGTTCTAGTTAGCTGTATCTGCTAAAAAGAGGTCAAACGATGCCACAATTACATCCACAAACATTAAAAATCAGTAATTATTTTTACATTATATGCTGTATACCAATCAAAACAAGGTCGAAAAGCGACAGTAAAAATTATTGGTCCTAGTTCAGAGTCTAGAAGGGCAGAAAATACCAGAGCAAACATCTCTTTCACAAAAAATTTACTATTTTTTAAATAGTATTTGATAAAAAGAAAATAATTATGTAAAGAGCAAAGACAGCTTTAAATGGATAGTTCACCCAAAACTAAACAATTCTCATCATGTTCTCACCCTTCATTTGTTCTGAAACTGTCAATAAATAAGATATCTGGAAGAAAGAGGACTCTTGACTCCTATAGTATTTTCCTATCATGGATGTCAATGGCTACAGGTTTTATGTGTTCAACAGAATAGAGAAACTTTTAAAGGTTCGGAACCACTTGATAGTGAGTAAATAGTCAATACTTTTCCATTTTTGGGTGAACCATCTAATTAATGTGTCAAAAAAATCTGGAATGACACAAATAGAATCTAAAATGCTCTTGTTGTTTTTTATTTTTATATTTCTTTATATTTTTATTTAAACAACAGTTATCTACATTATTTAAATGTATATTTATAAAACAAATAGTTAAATATTTATCATTTTGGTAAACTCTTTTCTAAATAGTAGAAAAAATATAATCTAACATACTGAGCTCTTTATCTTTATTGTTTTTTTTTTATCATTTATTTTTTTATAAAACGTTTCAGAGATTTCATTTGGACAGTACACTCTGTGTTTTCACAAAGAAGAAAAAAATAGTCCACCATAACCTTTAAAATGCATTTGAAGATCTATTTCAGGTGGCAATTTTTGCCTTTTATTTCAAATGTTTACTTTTGGTCAGCTTTTTATTCTTTTGAAATATTAAGATCTTTTTTATGCAGTGCTACCTGCTCTTTTCAGTGGCATTAAAGCTTACAGGGATAAGATCAAGTTCTTTATTTAGGAGATCAGTGCTGTCATCAAGACACGTATTTAAGAAAACTTTCTGCTCATGTAAAAGTACAGAGAGTTGATGGCATGTGTGATGGAAAGATCTGTCAGTCATCTTTCACAGTCAGATAAAAAAAAAGAGAAAGCGTTTCAGACATTTCTTCTCATCCGTAACTCTCTCTTTCTTTTGGCTTTGTGTATCAGTGTGTGGCAGCACATAGACTGCATGGGGATCGACAGGCAGCACATTCCTGAAACCTACCTGTGTGAGCGCTGTCAGCCACGCACCCTGGACCGAGAGCACGCCATCCTCCTGCAAACCAGGAAGAGAGAGAACATGTCTGGTGAGGTTTTTTTTCCATGCATACACAAAAACAAACACACCTATGCACACGTTGAACCTCTCCCACAGAAACAAAGCCACGGCTGCTTTTTCCCACAATTCAGCTATAGATAAGCATCTTTAGATTCTGTCCACTGTATCTGTTCAGCATCCTGTGAGCTTAGTTGTGTACCATGAAGCGTACACCTTACTGTGCTAAAATCTATACAAGCAATTTTATGTGAGCAATTCCAGCATTATGGATAACATTTGCTCTAAAACTCAAAACATTTGTTTACAAGGAAAGTATGTTAACATTATATTGAAACATCTGTTTATATTGTCCAAAACAACTAAACACAGAGATATGGGATCAGAACAATATCAATCTGTAAACTTTTTTTGATTTTAAATAAAGAAAATAAACATGCGTTATGGATGTGCGCGCGCACACATGTGATGGCCCTCAACAATATTTTCAGCCAATCGTCTTTCTTACGTTTACAATCACTCTCATTGGTTGGCACGCAGTGAACAGCGAAAATAAATAATGCCATTAGTGGCCTACCTAAATAATATTTGTATTTTCAAAATGGCAAAGAGGCAGTCACACACATTTTTATTGTTAAAACCACGAGTAAATCTGAATAATGAGCCTGATCAAAAGAGATCTTGTGAAGCTGGAACTGCGCGAGTTGATCAGCATAGCAGGCCAGAAAACATGACAGAGGAGGTAACTCTGGGCTCTTCTTAAAGATTAGACTGAGTCAACTCATTATTATTTTTCACTTGGCACATAATAGTAAAATTAACTGAGTAGTATTGTTCATATATTGTATGTTTGTAGCTACATGTTTTTATTATCCATGACTGACCTATAATGTTATATGGCACAAAATGTTAAAAGACGTTCAGAAATGTGATGCTCTTTTTTGCGCTATCACCGTTTAATGACGCCATGTTCCAGGAAAACTGAAATTGTTTGATGGACATTGGTCATGAACTTGTATTACTGGGTTTGTTCCGGGAATTATTCATTTACAAGTTAAGCACTGGATGAGAGCTGGCTCTCTATAGAACAAATATGATTGATTTATTTTATTTTTATTTTTTATTTTTTTTAAAGCTAAGAAAAAACTTCCCTATAGATTGTACACCTCTCCATTATGAATGTGAAAGGTGTGAAATTGCTACTTGTGTGACTTGGCAATGTCTTCAAACAATTATATTTGATTTACCAGAGACATTTTTGAGTATTTTTACAGTACTGTAAGATACAAGCCTACACAAAAAAACTGATGAAAACCTTTTTTTTTTTTTTTTTTTCCTTGTCAAGTTTGACACTTGCATGAAATTGCTCATACACGTATTGCTCATGTTTTAGGGTTGCTCCTTTAGGGTTGGCTGAAGATTAGTATCGGCCGATAATCACATGTAATGACTCAATCGGTACTCTGGCCGATCTCATGAACCGATCGCAGTTGTTTGTTTATGAGTTTGCAAGCGGAGGAAGACACCCGTTCATACAGGCTCTGTGATCCCCAAAAATGAGTTGAAAGACTTGGAAATGTCAACCAGAGTGAATGAGCAAGAAAACCGATCGCAAGAGGCACAATGATGTTCTAAGCAGTACATTTTTTTAAGTTAAATGAATAGAGCAGTAAAGATATTGTGAGTGTAAATCCCTCCCTCTCTGTCATTGAGAGATCTGTTGTCAATAGTTGAAGACGAGCAAAATATTTAAATGGTCTTGCATATATTTAGGCCTTTCTACATATAACAACAGAAAGTTCTGTGTTTTTGACAATATTGCAAGGTTACTAAAAGCTGGCTGGAATTATTAGATAAAGCTTTTAACTAAATAACTAAACTTATTTTTTAACATGAATATTTAATAATATAACTTCTTGTAATATACTTATTGCAATAAACAGTAGTTTATAAGCCTATTTCCTTTTAGTAAAGAATTAGATTTATAGGTGTGCGTTTTATCTTATTCATCAAATGCGCTCCAAACCTTTTCTTGATTGAGACACGTTGAATTCTTCCTTGATTATTTGCAATGTTTCCAAATTGCTATGTTTTTACTTTTTCTTACCAATTTTTATATCTGTGTTATATTATTTTCTGTGGCAGTTCAGATAAATAAGGGTCAAAGCCGAAGTAAAAAGAAGGAATGACTTATTTTCTGTAAAGCTGCTTCTGACCATGACTAGACATGGGCTGGTATAAGATTCTGACGGTATGATAACCTTGGATTAAAATATCACGGTTTGACGGTATTGTGATTACTGCTCTAAAATATATTCTATTTAAGTGTCTGGGTAAAATAAGGTAAAACTTTTTCCTTTTTTTTGAACACAATATATTTTATTATGAGAAAGATTTATAATATTTTGGAGTGGGAAACATGTCAGGCTAAATAATTCAAATGAATCATTGACGTCTGCTGTCTTTGTTTGTTTCAAAAACACAGATTTCTTTATAATTTAAAACAGCATCTTTGGATATCTTTTCTGCTGGAGATACTGTTCTCAAAAAACAAAAAAAAAATGTAAATAAAAAATCTTACACATATTCTTAGGAATGGTATTACAGGAAAATTGGGCGGTTTTAAAACCTTGACTTTTCCAAACTGTGGTATACCTTGAAAATGGTTATCGTCCCATGCCTAGCCATGACACATTCACACTTAAATGTGGAAAGGCAAGATCTTCTTTTAAGGTTCATACTTGGAGGGAAAATGTGCTTAATGCATTATAAAGCTTGAAGCATTAGAATCTGTACTTTGTATTGACCTATCACCATGACAAGGAATCGGTACTCTGTATCGGCTGCAAAAATCCTGATAGGAGCATCACTAATTTGTTTGTATATAAGCATATATACATACATACATACATACATATAGTAAAAACTGAGTTAGAGGTATGTTTGGATATCTGCTTTCTTTTTATCCATCATAAAAATGACATTAATCTCTTTAGTTGTCTGTTTTTGTTTTTTGTTTTTTGTTCCTCTGTATTCCTGACAGTACTGTAATACTCTATGTACATCTGTAATACTGCTGCATTTCTGTATGTTAAATCTAATATGTTTCCTTTTAATATTGGATGGATAAACTGTAAGGAGACTAATGACACCTCTTTTTACACATTTTTTTTTCTTTACTAAATTTTTACAGTTTAACAGTACAGTAATTGCTATAATAAATTAGGTTACACATTATGGGGCATTAGAAAAAGGTGGATATGAAGCGCTCCTGTAGTGATATGTTTATAGACATACGTTTTGTTTGTTCATGTACTTTAATAAATAGTTTCATTGATTATTTTGTTTATTTCTAATAGTGATCTGTTAAAAATAGATTTTTTTAGTTTTGTCTCATTCCTCCCAAGGCGTTTATGGGTTACCTAATATTGGTTTAGTTCTAGTTTGAACAGGGGGGGGGGGGGGGGGGGTGCAGACTGTTTCCTCGTTGCGTTGTTGTTGTTTTTATACTTGTATACCTTTGTGTTTTACCTATATAAAACAGCATATATAAAAGAAAGGACAATTTCTAAGTTTAACTCTGCTGCCATCCGCTGGAGATTTTCAGACATTACATGTGCGCCTTTGTTAAACTGGACATTTGTTACTTGAGGCCTAAATATCAGGTTTATTGGTTGAATCAGGTGTATTAACTTGTGTTCTGGTTTGTTGTTGTTGTTGTTGCTGCTGCAGATGGGGACACTAGTGCTACAGAAAGCGGAGATGAGGTTCCACTAGAGCTGTACACAGCATTTCAGCACACCCCTACCAGCATCACACTCACAACAGCACGTCTGGGTAACAAACAGGCTGATAAGAAACGAAAGAAGAGCGGAGAGAAAGAGCCGCCGGCTACAGCCAGGGCCAAGAAGGTCTGAATCACATAGCCAACATAGCATGAAATTAGATTGTATTATTATTTTTAAAAAATGTTGTACTGGTCTTATTCAGCAAAGAGCTTTGTAGTGTTGAACTATAATGTACTGTGATTTTATAAATAATAAAATGGTAATATTGATGTGATCTTATGTTAAAAAAGGTTGTTTTTTTTCACCAAGGCTGCAGTTCTCTGATATGTTTTACCATTCACCATTTTATTATTGACGTTTATTTGATTATTTTGTTACCTTGTAAATGTCATTACTGTGACTTTTGATAAATTTAATGCATTTTTTCTCAATAAACACATTCATTTCTTTTTTTTTTCATTATCTGAGCTATATGATGTGTTTACTAGACTTGCTAATACATAAAGCTCTGATTTCGTATTGTTTTTGTCTTTCAGTCATTCCGTGAAGGCTCTAGAAAATCATCTAGAGTAAAAGTGGGTATTGTGGAGCTTTCTAAACACAACTATGAAACATCTATTTAAGTGTGTTACCACATGCGTGTGCTGTGTGTTTACTATCCTGCTGACATGTGTGTCCACAGGGCTCCGCTCCCGAGTGTGAGCCGATTGATCCTCCCTCTCTATGGGAGAATAAGATGAAGTCGTGGATGGAGCGCTATGAGGAGGCCAGCAGTAACCAGTACAGTGAAGAAGTGCGGCTACTGCTGAGAGTCAAAGAAGCCCGAGATGGCAAAACCCTGGCCTACAATACACACACCGCAGCCTTCAAACCACCTGTAGAGGTATTAAATACTCAAGCAAGCTCCACTATAATAATAGTCTGATTAATGTATTTTTTGATGCTTCCTACAACACGCTTTGTGATTTATTTATTTTTTTCCTCCCAGAGTCAAGTACAGAAAAACAAGCGGATTCTGAAAGCTGTGCGGGATTTGGCTGCTGATTCGCTAATAATCGAGTACAGGGGGAAGGTCATGCTACGACAGCAGTTTGAGGCTAATGGCTACTTCTTTAAGAGGTACTTGAAAGGCCATTTTGTGCTTCTGAACACTTGTTTTCAGATCTGCAGGGTGTTTTTTGTTTATAATGTTTCTTTTTTTTTTGTAGGCCGTATCCTTTTGTATTGTTCTACTCTAAGTTTGACGGTTTGGAAATGTGCGTAGACGCACGGAGCTTCGGGAATGAGGCCCGGTTTATTCGGCGCTCCTGCACCCCTAACGCTGAAGTGCGACACGTGATTGAAGAGGGCATGCTGCATTTATACATTTACTCTCTGAGGTCCATCTCCAAAGGGAGCGAAATCACCATTGGATTTGATTACGACTACGGCAGCTGGTAAGCACACATGCTAGGGCTGAATATCACGCAGCAAATTCTGTTTGACCATGCAAAAACAATGAATATAAAGCATTTACATGCACAAGATAAGCAGAGAACTTTCAATGTTAATTATTCTGATCTGGAATCTGTCAGAATCTGTGCTGTTATGTTATAACTTATTCACAGTATCTGTGAATTAGGAGTGCAACAATACAGACTTGATCATGTTTCAGTTCGGCTTTAAGTCACAGTTTTGGTGTGATATTCAGTAAAAACAAGACAGTCAAATAAAAATTCAATGAATTCTACAAGCAAAATACAATACAATGAATTCAACATAGCAAATATAATACTAAAAAAAACAGTGCTTCTTCCATATAGGACTATGTAACGGTAGTTTTCAGTTACATAAACTTAAAGATATAATAAAACATACCACTGCATACTGTATTAAGTCTTCACTGTACACATAAAATACAGGTTAACCATTACTGGGCTAGCTATTTAGTCAAGAGCAGAGTGAATTCATTATCTTTTGTTTTTTGATTTATATTAAAAGCACAGCAAGAATAAGATGTTTTTACTTTAAGATGCAGCACAATGAGAAAGTTACAGACAACGCAATTTTCCAAATGTTTACATAACCAAGGCATAACCAATGCTCATCGAGTCGGACATGTGGACATAATTATTTGTCATAATCATGTCTTAACGTTGACCAGACTTAATTTGTGTGTCATAACTTTAGATGAAGCACTTTTCAGATCTCCCATGCATCTGAGTGTACAAAATATTACCGCCACCCCTGTCTAGAAGTGTATGCTCAAGCTGTATGCGTGTCCGCAGTAAGGTCTGGTATGATTGGGTAGTTTTGATGGAATTCATGGATAGCGCTTGGTAGCCAGGATACTTTCAACTCGAACTTTTGTGTGTGACGTGTACTTTGTATGCACATTCAATAATGCAGACACGAATAAAGAGGTTAAAAGCCTATTAAAGCATTTGCATGCAACAGGATATTGGGTTATTGGGCAAACATCTACCTGTTAATTAGGATTTTGTTTAAGCTGTTTTTAACCTTTAACTGATCAAAGAAATCAGGGTAACATGTTTACATCACATTACACATGTCAGCTTATTAAACATAATCAGTTTAAGTATGTACATCTCATAGTTTTGTATATAATCAACAGTTTGCACTTTTCTCACTACTTTCGGTCTCTTTTCCTTTGCTAGTAAATATAAGGTGGACTGTGCGTGTGTGAAAGGCAATCCAGAGTGTCCTGTGCTCAAGCATAACCTGGAGCCCACAGAGAATCTTGGCTCTAGCACACGACGACGAGGCCGCAAGGACAAAGAACCATCGCGGGACGAGAGCGGACAGAACCAGAACCTCACTATGGACTGTGACGGGTCCAAGGGAAAAACGCTTAATGACGCCAAACAGAGAAAACTCTCTCCTCTCCGGCTCTCAATATCTAACAATCAGGTACCGTAGACACCAATCAGTGTCATTCCTACCCACTTAAATACAATCTCATCTCAAAAGTTGAAAGAACACCTCACGCACCAGTTTTCATCCATGGAAAGGTACTACTAGTTTCGATGTACAATTCACTAATTAGAGAACATAAAAATGAGACATAGTTCATAATAACAGTAAGTTTAAATGAAACTTGGTATAATGAACAAAACTCTAGCTTCTGTTTTAAATTCTGGGTCCCATTGTTGGCTGAGAGTCATCTATAAACGTCGAAAAACCCTTCATGTTTGCATGTAAATATTATTCGTTTATTAATCTGTGCATGATTCTCTCCTTGTTCGGATATTTTCAGTCATTCTAATGATCTGTTTACTCATCCACATCTCCTTCCTGGCCCTAATTACGGTGTCTGATCACCACAAGACATGTTTCCTCATTATTTTGCACTGTACTTCAATGGTGGCGGATGGCAGAATATTATATTTGACTTGTTTGGCACGTTGTGAAAGCGTGAAACTCCCTGCCATCCTGTATATATCAGGACATCCCGGGAAGAGTTGCCAGCAAAGTTGGCACAGTCCGAACACAGGATATCCACTCTATTTAGTAGATGCATTGATGCACAGATTCTCGTAAACACAAAAACGGTCTCTTGACCTAAGATCTCGGCCACACTTTGGGCCCGAATCGACCCTTCCCGCACTTGCTCTCTCTCTCTAATGCTCCGCTCCTGGTTTGTAGCCAGGCGATGATAAAGGCCCCTCTCCCCCTCTTGCAGGATCCTGAGTTAATAGAGGATCTAGAAGAGAAAACCTCCGTTAGCAATGAAGTAGAGATGGAATCAGAGGAGCAGATTGCAGAAAGGAGGAGGAAGATGGTAAGTGCGTCCAGGGGAAAACGACCGATATGGCAATCACGGTCGCCATGGAAACGCTACTGCCCCGCCCCCCACCCCCTGTCTTTCTCCCCCCTCCTCGTTCTGCCTCCTGGTGTGTGTGGTGATTTGGGCAGCTCCCAGAATGCTCCACCATTCCTTTCTCTTCCCCCCTCCACCCCTCTAAACCTCCCGCTAATATTGCTGCTGCCGCCACCGCTTCTCTGTTCCTGTCGCTGTGTAGTTTAACCTCCTGTAGGGTAGCGCGAGGGCACTCATCCTTGTTGCTTTGTCTTTCTTTTCCATACTTCATCTGTTAATGATGAAACGTTAAGAGCTAGACTGTGTGTTTCATCTGCAGTCATTTCCTTCGTCATGACTGAACGTCAAGCGCATGTTAATAGTGAGAGATCGCGCTTTAAGGGAGTAACTTTTGAACGCCTAAACTTCAGCACAGGACATGTAGACAGAAATGCAGTGCTTGAATTTACATGTTTAATAAGCAGAATATGTTGTCCTCTGTGTAAACTCAACAATCCCGAACAAAAACTAGTTAGTACTAGTTAGTACATATGACTAGTTAGTACATATGAAGTTGGTGTTTTCCACTATTGACTAACCAATGAAGTTTAAAATATTTTTTTCATCTAACTTAATTTGATTTTAACCCTAGTTATGCACAGACCATTGTGTGTAGAGCTTGCTGTCTGGTTCTGCAATAGCTTTTGTTTATGTAGTTGCTTGGGATCAACTTTAGAGTGTATAGTAGCTCTGTCTTCAAATGTGTACATGTTTTATGTGAATGGTTTGGTGTGGCCAGTAGATATTGTGGTGCTGTTTTTTTAACATGAATGTTTTAAGGGCTATGGAAAAATGCTAACCAGCTATGAATCTATTGCACCTCCAAAACTTTTCTGCACAAACTATTCAAAGTTAGCAGCAACTGCTGGAATTCTCAGTAAAAATAACTAACAACTTAAAAATAGTAACAGAAAATATTGAAAAAAACTGCTGACATTGATGTTCATTACCCGGGTAAATAAAAATTTTAGACTAGTGCATAACGTGGAAATTCTCTTAAACTTACTGCTAATGTTTCTCTAATCCAACAAGACAAATACACAAATACAGATTTTTTTTTATACCTCTCCCAAAACGTCCTCAATTTTATTGATTTTTACCGATTAAATGACTAAAGGGACTTTCAAAGCAGTGTAACTTCTTTATAGTTAGAACTATAGAACTTTTGGCATACATAGAACTTTTGGCAGAAGACCCAACTTTTAGTATGTTCCCTCAACAATTTCCCTTGTAAGAAAATGGTATTTGGGGGAACTAAATTAGCTCTTACTTCAAAGTTGGGTTTAACCCAGCTCATGCATGCCATACAAAACTCTGGAACAGTATTTTAAATTTATAAAAGAAATGCAGATTTAGAAAGTTCAAATTAGCTGCATTTATCTTAGTTTGTGGTTTTTACTTCTCGCACAACAAGTTGTCATAAATCAGGGATGCTCAACCCTGTTCCTAAAGATCTACCTTCCTACAGAGTTCAGCTCCATTGCTGATTAAACCAACTAAACCAGTTAATTAATAATTACAGGCAGGTGTGCTTGATCAGGTTGGAGCTGAACTCTGCAGTTATTGGGATATAATAATAGTAATTTTAAAATGTTTATATGATTTATTTACAATACGGTTTGTAAAGTAATATTTTTTATCTTTTAGTAGATATATTATATGAGAGACTTGCTTTGTTTACCAAATAAGTGTCTCTAATTGGATTTGCTTTGTAAACATTAAATAAAAGTAAAAAAAAGTTTATTTTTAATTTCATATATTGAGTTTTTAGTTATTTAGTTAAGTTTCTAAACCATTCCACATAAATCTGTAATTTTTTTACAAGATTCTGTATGGCCCTAGTCATATGTAATGCAAAAGTTGGATCATCTAACTCAATAGAATGTACATTGCTGTGAAAACTTTCAACATACACCACTTTTTAATGAGAAAATTAGCCCTAATTTGATACATTTTATAATTGATGGACAAAAATCTTTCAGCCCAGAACCTGGGCTACAACATTTTGGTGGCCATGAATCACAGCTCCAAACCCCAACCACACTACCCATACAGCGAGAAGTAGATTGGTATGTATGAGTGTGTGCATGGGGGTGTGAGCAAGCTTAGAGGCCTGTGTGTGTATGTAAACCCTGATGGCTGTCTTTTTCGGCACCATTCAGGGCAGCCCGGCAGAGGAGTCCCACCGTCACGACGCAGGGGCTTCCTGCTGCAGAGCTCTGAGAAACAAGGAGGTAAACCTACCCCTTCATATCCTGACAAATCCCAAACCCAACCCCTCCACCCTGCCTGTTACTGTACAGGAGAACCCACACACTAACCCCACTGTTCTGTGCTCACTGACCCCATGCTGAGACTGAAGTCCAGGCATGCAACCCTCAGTTGCTCAACATGGCCCACCTCAAAGACACCCTCGTGTGATACATTTTGTTGCCGATCTGTTTGGTTGGACATGAGGGGAGTAAAGAAACCGCCTCGCACACATACATGCCACAATTCACACCTTGGGGGTGTCTTATGTTTCCTCTTGGCTAGAAGAGAAAGTGTCCCATTTCTCTCTTTTCCCGCCTTTGCTGCTGGCTATGGCCTGCTGATTGCACTAAGTGGCTAGCTGGGTTCCCAACTGTCAGCTTGAAGCTCGACTCAGCCTTTCTCTGTTGTCTTTCTGTATATCATTCATGTAGACACGGGAAGAAAGGAAGATGGAGGCCATTCTGCAGGCGTTTGCTCGTATGGAGAAGAGAGAAAAGCGGAGAGAGCAAGCGTTGGAGAGGATAGGCACCAAAGGGGAGGTTGGTGGACGCAGTGATATAAAGGAGGAGGCACCTGCAACCCCTGAGGCTGAATCCCCTGCCGTGTTACAGGTATGTGATATCCACTGATGCATATGCTTAAGCTTTTTCATTCTTCAGCATCAAGTGACCACTGTACCACACATTGCATACCGCGCGTGTAGCATTCTGTCTGTGCAGCTCTGCCAATAATACTTCAGAAACATTAGTTGTCCATGGGGTTTTTATGCTTCACTGTGTCAAGTTTATTTATTTACCATCAAATGCTAATGTAGACATAGCTTAAACTTGCATTTAATGAAAGAAAGAGGCAGGAACCGTTCAAACACTTTAATCATAAAATGAACTCTGAAACTAAAGTATGCGACTGGAGCATACACTCACACAGCTCTCAGCATAGCCCACACTCATCTCCGATACTAGGCCAGCTAATCCTGGATTTTGCACACTGTGTTGTTTTGACATGTAGTCACTTGTTTTTGAGATGTGCACTTCATGGTCCATGTCAGGCTACAGCAAAGGCTTTGACTGACCTACAATGTCACTTGATGCAGAAGTATAAATTGGCCTCAGATCTGTTGCATATTACTATCAATGACTGAGGAGTAATAATGGGGTATATGTACACAGACTTTTAATTTTCAGCCAGCCAGTCCGATACCTTCCGGTGAACTGTCTTTCCATTACAAAATTGCCACGTTTAACATCTGTTTTCTAAAAAAAAAAGCGATCTTCACTGCCTAATAGATATTTGATATAAATTGGGTCTCAGACGGGAGAAGAAGCAGTGCATTAAATTCCATTTCCCCCTGCCATGTCTTTAAAATATGAAAAGTTATCTTCCCCAGTATTTTCAGTGGAGTTTCTGCGGTAGCCTGCTGGTACTGATAGCGCTAGTTGTTACACGGTCTATCGTCTTGTTTTATGATTGAACAGTTAAATGAATGCTTAAGTTTGTTTAACGATGTCGATGGTGTAAAAGGAATCTTATGAAATCTTATGAAAATCTTATGAAAACAAAAACCATACACCGGAAGTTTATCATTGGCTGAAAAACACTAGCTGTGCATATAGCCCAATGATGTCGTATACATTTCTTTGATAAAAACATTCAGTATTACATTTATTTTGTAAAATATTAGTACATTTTCAAATTAATTCTATTTTTATAGTTATATTGATAAACATGTTTTAAAATATAGTTTGAAATATTGTATAGTAAAAAAAATTTATTGCTTGATGAATAGAAAGTGTAAATGAGCGTTCTTTTAAAATCTTTTGTAACAATAGACTTTTTATATATATTATGTTCATGCTTAATTATGTCTGCTAGAAGGATTTTATCATATTTATCATTGACTATATTAAAAGATATAAAACTAATGTCTAATTAATATGATGATGGTATACATAGCTCCTGTAAGAGGATGGTGAGTCAGGGAAGTTAGACTTAATAACATTATTTCTCGGCCATCAGAGTCACGTCTCAGACAAAACATAATCTATACATTTTTATTTTGTGTTTTCTAAAATTAAAATTCAAGATTTTTTTTTAATCTTATATCATTCCAGTTGTCTTTACATTGGATTGATTGCTGTCATTTATTTACAATAATATTTCTATAGTAATACTTTTATCCATTTATGATACAATTATAACTTTGGCGTCATGGTGGTGTAGTGGGTAGCCCAATCGCCTCACAGCAATAAGATCGCTGGCTGGGTCAGTTGACCGTCTAGACAGTCCAAAGACATGCGGTATAGGTGAATTAAATACGCTGAATTGGCCATAGTTTATGTGTGAAACAGTGTGTATAGGTGTTTCCCTGTGTTGGGTTGCAGCTGGAAGGGCATCCGCTGTGTAAAACATATGCTCGAGAAGTTGGCGGTTCATTCTGCTGTGGTGATTCTTGATTAATAAAGGGACCAAGCCGAAAAAGAAAATGATTGACTGAATGACCTTTATCAGTTTTGTTGTTATCTGTTTGTTTTTATTTTGTATACTGCTTATTTATTATTTTATATATAAACTGTTATGATTGTAAATTTTGTATTGAATATTAATTATCAATGTCTTCATGAATATATCCATAAATAAATAAAAATATATCCCTAATTGTAATAACAATTCATCATTGTTTTGATATTTAGCCGATGCTAGAGGTAGTGAAGGAGGAGCCTGGTCTGAAACCGGCGAAGGTGAGCCGTAACAAACAGAGAAAAAGCTTCTCCCGGAACCGGACGCACATCGGACAGCAAAGGCGGCGAGCGCGAACAGTCAGCACCTGCTCCGACTTGCCTCCCAGTTCCCCTGGTGACACTTTAGAGCCCTTAACGGCAGAGACTCAAGATATAGAGATGCCCCTGGCCCCTGAAGCCGATGCTCCGCCAACGCAACCTCCTGAAACAAGCCCACCCCACAGCGGCTCACCAGCCCCAACTTGCCGCAGTGGACAGAAGTACCCCAAAACTAAAAAGGTAGAATTTATCTACGATATCTCTCATATAGTACACACCACAGCTGTTTGTTCTGAGTTTTACAATGGTGTTTTCTCTTTCACGACAGCACTTAGTGAGCGAATGGATGGGTGTTGACAAACAGGAGCGGGTTGCGCCACGGACTCCGGAGCCTCCCCCTGAAAGGCCGTTGCGGATCAGTAGTGATCCTGAAGTCTTGGCCACACAGCTGAACTCTTTACCGGGCATGTCCTGTAGCTCACACGTCTATAGCACGCCAAAACACTACGTCCGCTTTTCCTCTCCTTTCCTGGCCAACCGTAGTCCCAGTACTCCTGGAGTGCCTACAGGACGGCGGCGCTCGAGAGAGTTACCAGAAACACCAACTACCACTGGCTCCTGCAAGAAGGTAAAATAGTCATATTATTCATTAGTGATTGATTGTATGATTTACATTTTAGATCAGACACACTTTATTTTTAACTTACAGTTGAGTTAAATTGCTTTTATTGGCATGGCATTTAATAAACAAACTAAATTCCATGTACTCTTCTAACTCAACACACGTATACTAAAAAAAGTACACACAGTCACTAGGAAGATTGGCACTGATGCTTACTGTACTTTGCACAGTACATTAATAGAATGATACTCATTATAAACTATGGTAAATTACACATTGTCTAATGTTCATATTCTAGTTGCAGCTTTTTTAATGATAAATACATTTGGTTCCACATTAAACAATAAAAAGTCTGCTTATTTTTTTATTTATGCTTTTCAGTTGGCAACAAGCAAATGTCCTCAGTGTGCACATCTGACCAGTGAATCCAGCTTGTGTAATCTATATTTTGAAAAATAAGCAATCTAATCAAACAAATTGAGCAATTGTAGTCAGTGTAGTAAAATAAAAATAACACAAACTATTTTCCAAAGCATTTTTAAAGGAAGTAACACAAAGAAACTAGCACTGGATACCTGAGCTACACTTCAGTTTGCTTGCATATCTTCCACATAGTTTTATTATCCTTTCCCATAGCTTAACCTTGTTTTTTAGATAGACAATATATTTAAATAATCTTTCACAAGAGGGCTTAACATTAACCAGTGTGCATCTCTACAATATAATCTGTAACTATACATTTCACTAGCCCTTTACATTTCAATGGATTCTGCCTGGCTGTCAGTGTCTTAACGATTATTAGCTAGGGAAAAAAATCATTCTGAAAGTGAACTCCACGATACAGTTTCACTACATCTTTATCGTTATAGCTGTGGTCTGAACTCTGCAGTCTTCTTCATATTATTGTGAACCTTCACCTTGTTTTGTACAGCGCTGGCTAAAGCAGGCTTTAGAAGAAGAAGGTTCGACCAGCCCAGGTGGAGGACGACCTTTTCTGCTGATACCCAGTGAGAGTCCTCTCAGTCCCTCTATAAACGGCGAGTCCTGCAGCCCTCTACCCCTCAATGGAAGTTGCTCGTTACCAGGTGAGTGGCCGTCCATATTCAGACAGCAATGTAATAACATAAAGCTTGATGAAAGTAGTCTGCAAGCTTACTCTGTCCATATTGTTAGATTTTGATGTATTTGGCTTAATTGTTCTTGGGTGGCTTGCCAATGTGTTAGATTAATACATAAAGTAAGTAAAGCTGACCAAAGTTCGTACGTGAAGAAGACTTTATTGAAGACTGTATATAGTACAGCTCCTCAGCATTGATGTTAACCCGTCGGTCTAACCAGTCAGTCTTCAAGTAACTTAACCAAAAGTACTGTGTGTGAGACAGAACTTTATACTAGCTACAAACAAACCATTCTGTGTTTACTAAGCTCAGCAGGACCGTTTTATTCAATGTTTCAGCTGTTGCTTGGCTTATACCCATTGGGAACTCAACAGGCTCACACCTATCGTAAAAGGGTAATTTAGTTTACACCTATCAGTTTGTAGGGGTTGAGGCACAAGTCAACATACAGAGAATCGATCACACCGAGTTCATTCAATGTTAATGCAACGGAACTAAAATGCACAATCTTTCAATATGCTTGCAGAGTTGCCTACACCGTTGAAGAAGAGGCGCTTGTGTCCACTCGATCCCTGTATGTCGGAGACTTCTACCCCATATGGGTCTCCATGTGCCACGCCAACCCGAACAGAGTCAACAGAAGCACCGGGTACACCTACGCTGCTAGCAACACCTCCTCGGCCTCGACCAGAGGAGCCCAGTACCGAGCCCTCGACACCCTTGCAGATTCCCAACCACCCTCTGTTACAGGAGGTCAGAGCTTTTCTGCATAGTTGTTGATGCCTTACACAGTTTTAGGCAAACATTATTTTCCCTCCTGTGAACTTTGTATTCTTTTTTAAAAAATATTTCCCAATTTATGTTTAACAGAGCAAGGACATTTTCAGAATATTTCCTATAATATTTTCCAGACAAAATCTTGTTCTTTAACTTGGTCTGGATGAAAGCATTTTTTTGTAACTATTTTAAGGTCAATGTTATTAGCATATTTAATTTCCATTGGCTACAAAACCAAATACTGTTGTCCAATGACTTATAATTATCCTCCCTAATTATCCTAACTTGCCTAGTTAACCTGTTTAACATAGTTAAACCTTTAAATTGCACTTTAAGCTGAATACTAGTATTTAGCAAAATAACGAATAATATAATATCTACTGTCATCATTACATAGACAAAAGAAATTAGTTATTAAAACTATTATACAGACCCTCTAGTTTTTTTATGATTTTTTTGTGAAATTGTTTTTTTTATTTTTTTTTTTGGTGATTAAAAATGACTGATTTTGTGGCAGTAATTGCAATAAAAAATATATATAAACAAAAAAAATATGTCTTTTATACCATATTAGGTAGCCTACTATGCTAGGTGTGCAATCTAACACAATGACACAATTCATAAAAATAAAGCTTATTTATTTTGGTCTTTTGTCAAGACAAGATCTAAAACAGATATAAAACGGTAGGGTATAAGCCAAAGGAAGGTTGTATAACTCTTATTTTTATCCACGATCTTACTTTCTCTAAGATTTCGCTCCCCGGAACATCTGAAATGTACCTCACTCAGGACATGCGTTAGGGCTTCCCCTATCGTATACACCTAAAACACGGATTGACGTAAAATTAGTCAATGGCAGGGAAACGTTTTCTCTAGTTAACTGCAGGAAAAAGAGTTAAACGAAATCATTTATCGATTTGACGCACATCATAATACCAGCCATACATGCAAAGCACAAATAATGTCTTTCAATTCGGTCACGTCCAGTGGCCGTCATCCTTCAATCTCCATCTGTGTACCATTACTCCGTTTGTTAGATGTTTGCTTTTTGTTGATTTTTGCTTTGGATTCCGCGATCGCGAAAAAGTAGGGGGTCTGATTATGTTGAAAAAAAAAACATGTTGAAAATAATCTTTCCTCCATTAAACAATTTAGGAAATATTTGCACAGGAGGACTAATGAATTTTACTTTAACTTAAACATGTAGGGGATTTTGCTGAATGATTTTTTTAAGCATTTAATGAAATTGATCCCCAGAATATTGAAAAGAGAAGCCTTGTGCCTTTTAATAGTTCAGTAAACTGCCACAAGGGGGTGCTAATACTTTATCAAAGCATGCACCATTATAATTAGCCGCAGTAATCTTCTGAAAAAATGCAACAAAATGATCAATAAACATTTCTGTAAATCCACAGAGTGAATCGTCAATGGACAGTTCTCCAGATGGCAGCCGGAGGCCCAGTACACAAGATGTGCGTTTACCATCTAAGTATCCTGCTGCAGAGGTGTTTTGTTGCATTTTTCATGATCACATCTAACACATCTTGTTGTCTTTTGTCAGGTTGAGCGACCTCCTTCGCTGCTGGCATCTCCCAGCGTGAGAAATGTGAGCTCTGATACGGCTCCACAGGAGTCTAGTAAATCTATGGGGTCTCTGAGTCCTCAGCCTTCCCACACGGAGCCCCAGGATGCCGCAGTGGATGAAGGCATGGAGGTTGATGCTGCTGCTGCTGCTGCTGCTGGTGCTGCTGGTGGTGGTGGTAGTGGTTCGGAAGCATCAACATCAGCTCCTGAAACGCCAGCCTCCTCTTACCCTCCATGGATGAAGAGTCCAGAGCGGGGTGGCATCTCTTTTTCCCCAGTGAATTCAAATCTGAGAGACCTCACCCCTTCACACACCCTGGAAATGGGGGCATACAGGCCGGATTCAGCTTCCAGTGGCCCTTTCAGTGAAGCCGCACCCTTTTTTTCCTGCAACGAGGAGAGCAGTGGTGTGACTTTTACCCGCTCGCTAAGTGGGGATGGCACAGGGGAGGGAGGCACTGCAAAGAACCCACAGAAGAAAAAGGTGTGTTTTAAAGCATCTGCCAAACAACAGTAACACTTTAGTCGTAATTTACACTATTAACTACTGGATTATTACCTGCTTATTATTAAGATATTAACTGTTTACTGAAATTATAGTGTGATCTTATACTACATCCCCAATCCTACCTTAAAGCTAACCAACTAGTAATAATCAGCTTAGTAGTAGTCTTAGTTTGTGTTTTATGTAACAATTCACTATTAACAAACCATTGTGTTTCTGAAACTACTTAAAACATCATAATTATGATTATATTTTGACACAAATGTATGGCGTTTTTGAATGTGTGTTGTTAGGTCTCTCTGTTGGAGTACAGAAAGCGTCAGCGTGAGGCACGGCGGAGCGGCTCCAAAGGCGAGTGTAGCTCCCCTGTTTCCACAGCACCACCAGTAGACGCATTCCCTGTGGCGGTGGAAATGGCTGTTGATCCTCCTGCTCCCGCAGCAACACCGACCCCCAGGACCCTGCAGCCTAGTGAGGATCCAGACGGCCCTCAGGGGGAGAGAGATGGAGAAGGCCAGTGGTATGTCCTGAAGTATATTATGTAAAATGAGGATGTCCGTTTTCATGTGCACTTCATTTGACTGCTCATTGTATGTGCTGGTTTGATAGCCAGTTGAAACCAAATTTTGCATTGCAAATTGTAACATTTAAGCATGTTTAATACGTTTCTTTTCATTTACAGGACATCTTCTACATCAGTAGAGCAGGCCAGGGAGAGGGGCTACCACAGGGCCTTATTGCTGAGTGACCATCGCAAGGATACAGGTAAGGAGAACCTCTAGATAGATGTAGATTTTTTTTCATTTTCTTTTTTTTTTTGGGGGGGGGGGGGGGGATATATATGCTTTGCTTCTGCCTGTATAAAATTTTCTTGTTGCGATTAATTGCTGTAGCTTTCATCACAATTTACGGTATTTATCATACCTAAGATTACTTTAACAGGTATAATAACAACAAAATACTTGGTGTATTGCTTTATTCAAACAAATTCAGTAACAAAAGTATGATAAAGTCTCAGTAGTCTCATACTACTACTAAACGTTAGTAAAAGTTATAGTATTGGTTAAGTAAAAAAATACAACTGAATTGAAAAATAAATGACCTATTAAGTCTTCCAGCAGTTGGTGCTGTGATGAACAACCACTGTAAATGCACTGCAATCTGAATATTCTTAAAAGACACTAAAAGTTTTTTAAATTAATAATTATTCATGGTATTTTGAAATGCCCAATGATATCAATATTGTGCATATTCTGTATCACAGTATATTGAATTATTGAATATTGGCACGTGTATAAATATATACTATGTCCAATTCTCCTCCTGGAAGATCATATTTTTAATGTTGTCCTGTATTCCTAATTAAACGAGCTTACAGAGCTGAATTTTGTTATGAAGTAGTCCTCCAGGTGCAGGACTTAACCCCCCTGGAGTCATTCCAAATAAATGGTGAAACCATGGAAATGTATTAAAATGCGTGGGAATCTGATACGGTCTCTGTATGACTTTTTTTTTTAAATAAACTGTCTACTTTTCAGATGGTGGAGAGTCAGAAGGTGGTGATTCCCAAGTGAAGGACTGTCCTTCTCCCAAGAGCTGCAAGAGCCCCTCGACACATGCAGTAAGAGAACGTTCTCTCAGTTTACCCTGACAGCTTAAAATATCACAACCAGCAAGTTTACATTATGAATTTTTTCTTCTTGTATTTTCAGCCTTGTTCTCCAGCAGCCCAGGCTGTGTCTCGGCCATCAAAGGATGAAGATGAAGCACTGACTCGTGGTCCTGCTCAGCCTCAGGCACTGTCCGTCCAGCCGTCCAGCGCTAAGACTCCCAGCTCAAAACCAGCTGCTCTGACGCCCAGCAAGCTCCACTGCGGGCCCTCGGGCACCTCTCAGAGTCACTACGCAGGACCTTCGCTCATGCACTCTCCCAAAGCGCAACCCCAAGGATCACCTTTTCGTGGCCAGCGAGCCTTTCTGACAGCTCAGCCTCAGAACCAGCCTCAACCCCAAGCTACGTCTGGCCCGGCCACTTTCCCTCAGTATAACCCTCAAAATGCCCCTCCACCTCCGCCCCCTCCTCCCCCAGCTCCACCTACATCTGCTCCTTACTTCCCCACCCAGCCTACTGCTGCTGCTGCACCCTTCCCTGCATTCAAGCCCACCGTGGCCTCGCCCTTTCCTCCTGGTTCCCAGCCTCTACTTCAGACCCATCATGCACTGCATTACCAAAGCAGTGCCGCCCCTCCTCCTCCACCTCCTCCTCCCCCTCCCCACCCCCAGCCTGGCCCCACATTACTACATGTCAATCTGCAACCACCTTCACTGCAGCAGCATCAGCTCCTGCTGAGCTCTGCCCCACCTCCGCCTCCTCCTCCACCTCCTCAGACACAGAGTTCCCAGCAGCCCCCGCCTAACACCGGCACGCTCCTGTCAATCAAACAAGGACCACACCCGCCCCTTCCACCCCCTCCTCCCGCTCCCTCCACTAACGCACCACCGCACCCGTTCCAAAACATCAGTGGCTTTCAGACTACTCTACTCCACCAGTCTGCACCAGCCAACCCCTCAGTAACCACATCTACATATCAACAAACTGTATTACCCCCTCCTCCTCCACCTCCCCCCCAACAAACTCCTCCCACACAGACCCCACCCAATCCGAGCATGCCTCAGATCGCAGGTGGCAACCGAGGACCTGCTCCTTCCTCTGCCTCTTTCCACACCACTGGATACTTGGGCACAGGGTGGCACTGACCACACCCACCTAAACCCCGTCCTCCAGACGGACTCTCTCAGAGAGGGGGCGGAGCTACATCTTGTAACATACAGCACCACTGTAAATATTTTCTATGTACCTTTTCACAAAGGCTAATGTAAACTGGTGGGGGTACATTTTAAGGAGAAAATGAGAACTGTAACAGAGTAGACTGCGTGTAAAAGATGATGGTTAATGAACCCTGGTGCTCATCACTTACCAACAGTCACCCACACCTCCCGTCACAACCTCGTACTGCCATCCTGTCTTTTCCAGACGTCGTTTTTTTACTTTCAATGTTTTTATTCATTTTAATCACACCTTTCTGCTGTCTTTTCCCGTTTTGTCCTCCCAGCGCAATGGGACATTCCAGTTTCTTCCCTACCGTTCCTTATTCTTCCACCTGTTTTTTCACTCATCAGTTATTTGTTTTATCTAGTCGCTCATTATATAGCAAAAAGGTTTTGTATAGAGAAAAAAAATACAGAATTATTATTTTTTTTATTCCTCCATGTAAGAGAAATATCTGTGCACCGCTGCAGAGAAATCCAGAGAAGACCTTTCCGATAGGCCGCTTCACTGCCCCAGGAGACTGCACTTGTGTGAATGAGCGAGTCTGTGTGCATGAGTGTCTGTTTTTACGCGGAAGGGAGCGTGAATGCTTGTGTGCTGCCCGCATCCGTGCGCATATTTATAGTGCGAGCGAGAGGCGGACGGCAAATAAGGCGCAGACAGATATGCGTGCTGTTCTCTGTGGCAGCTTCAGAAAGAGAGGTCCTTCCTGTAGGGGGTAAGCGGTTTATTTTTGAATATCAATGGTTATTTGTAGAAAGTGTAATTTAATGTATAGGTGGTTACTCCAGCTTTCTCCAGAAACAGTTGTAAATATTGGCTTCTTTTCTTTTCTATGCTTGTATAATTCGCTCCCATCCCCATTTTGGAATATGGTTGTAAATACAAGCGCTCTTGATGAAAAACGCTGAATGTTTCTGTGACTGTAGCACTATTTTTATTTCCTCCTCTCTGGTTTATTTTTTTTACTGTTTGTGTGTGAGTGTATGTGTGTGTGAAGGACAGAGGCTCACAGACACAGCACTGGTTGGCTATTTTCATGGTTCATTATAATAAATCACTGTAATGACAGTTTTATACCAACTGAATCGTCTTGCTTTTTATTCTGGGCAGGGAACGGGGATGTTTTTACAATTACATGTCCATAATGTGAGTTTTCTTTCACAGTGAAGGTCTTGGAGTGAATAGATGCTGCAGTGGTGGTTTGAAGATTAAGATTTCTCAACATTGACCACTGTTGTTTGCCAGTAAAATATAAACTTCAAGTTGCTTATTATGTTTATATCTGGTGATATGCTTTAAGGAAAATGTTTATGCATAGATTAAACAACAGATGAAAGCAGTTATGTCCTCAGAAATCATCAAACCCAGGGTCTTAACACAAATGAGAACAAAGGAGGTGAGGTTATGATGGCACATAAATAAAATTGGTTATTACAGACATTGTTTAAATGTTTCTAGATAAAAGACTTCATCTGTTTCAGGCCAAGATTGAAGACTGAGCAGCCATCAGGTCAGTAAGGCTAACAACATCCGATAGATTTTGGTTCAACCCTGTGAAAAATACTTGCTTCTACTCCTGGAGACCCTGATTACCTGGTGCAGGTGTGATTAATTAGGGTCCGTACGGTCATGTAAAAGTGGAATTTTGACATGGCGTTTTCCTGGCCTGGAAAGTTTTGGAAATACTATCAAATTTTAGCTTAAGTTGTAGAAATTTGTTTTACAAAATACCAGTATAGTTGAGTATATTTTAATTGATAATATTGTCGACGCGAGGCTCTGTCCGTGAGTTAAACTGACAACTCTGTTTCGGTCATTCATCGCCATCCGAATCTTGAGTGCTGTGTCCAGAAACTATACAAAGGTAAAATACTATGGTCACTAAGGGCTAATTTGTACTCTTATAACACACAAGGCAAGCTTTTATTTTGTTCACACATATACATCAAGATTAGCTTCGTGAACGCGAGTGCTCATAATAATGACGCTGCTTCAGGACTGTCTTATTATTAGAAAGTGATTCGGAAAAATTATCAGAGCAGAGTCTATTATTAATATGTAACCTATTGAAACACATTTTACAAGAGAATATATTTGTCAATGATACTCTTCCTCGGCAGAAATTACAATTGGGTTGTTTGCTTTATAGCTCTCAATCTATTTCTATATAATCTATTTGCAATATAGGTTCTCAATCTAGGTCCTGGAGGTCCGGTGTCCTGTATATTTTAGCTACAATCAGACACCTTGGCCAGCTAAATCAACTCTAGAAACATCCTTGCAGGTGTGTTGAAGCAAGTTGGAGTTAAATCTACAGGACACCGGGCCTCCAGGGCCGAGTTTAAATTAAAACCCCTGCCGTATAGATTATGCAGTATTTGTTATATAGACTACTTATCATTTGTAAATTAAGCTGACATATATGGTTTTCAAAAATTCTTACATGTGGGTTAATGATGACAGTATTACTCGAGTAAGTGGCGCCATCTAGCGGATCTCTTGAGCGCACAGTGCTCTTTAGTAGTATTTTTTTGCAATTGACAGACATTTATTTTCAGAAGATAGAAGCTTATATACTATTTAGCTTTCTTACAGTGTTAACTTGTGATTCAGATTTATTTGTTTTATTTATTTATTTTTTGTCATTAGTTTTATCATTTGTTTATATATATATATATATATATATATATATATATATATATATATATATATATATATATATATATCATTATTTTAATGCTTTGTGTAAAAGAATTACTATCAAGGGCAGAGTTAGTTGTATTACTACCTTTTGGTCGTTGGCAGATCACACACTCATTATTTCATCTAACAATGTTGTGTAAGCATCATCTAAATGTTTTACACAGATATATAATGAAATACAAATAGATTCAAGTATCTTACAATATTCTGTAATAAATTTGAATGTGCATTTCTTATGTACATAAAACTTTAGGCCATAGATATTTAACTAAAAGTCAGTTTTGAGTAAAAATGCGTAAAAACCCTGATTGCAGCTAAAAGGTTTAGGACAGTGACACTACAGGCTTAGACACCCATCAAATAGACTTAAAACTGCTATGCATTTTTGTCGGTCTCAACATTAACACAAGACTAAAGGGTTAGTTCGCTTGATTGTTATTATTACTCACCCTCATGTCAGCTCAACCCACAGAGACCTTTGCTTGTCTTTAGAACACTAATTAATATATTTTAGTTAAAATCCATCATCATCCATAGCGTCTTGCTAATAGCAAGATAAAGTCAAAGTCCAGAAAGTTACCAAAAAACATCCTCAGAACAGACCACATGCCTCAAGTTGTTCAATCAGAATATTATCAAGTTATGACAATACTTTGTATCAAGCAAAAATAACTTTATTCAATAGTTTCTTCTCCTCAGTATCAGTATAGGATATTGGGTGTTCGGGAGGTTCGAAAGACCCACCCCCACCGACAAAGTCGAAAGTTTGACCCCTATATGAGCTAATTTGTCCCATTTTGACTGCTATACCATCATAAATTGCGAAAATTACAGACAGAAGAAGTTTTTAACACTTTAACAGGCATCGTGACCACCTGGTCGACCTTTTATTCATTACCAATTAAAATAATTATGATAGCCTATTACTATAGAGTTGTGTTAGTATATTATTCAGTGCAAGTGTGGGCCAAAAAAATATTTTGAAAGAGTGCAACTTAAAATTAAATAATTATTCAAGTGGCCAAATTCTGACTGGGGAAATTTGAATGAGCTGGCCAGTTAGTTTTTATTTATTATTATTTTAAAACAAGCTTCATCAGATTCCTTTTTTAATGATGTATAATGTAAGACTTGAGATACCACAAATACTTTGATGTCTTTGACAATTTAAACATGAGCTGGTAACAAAGAGACAATCGGCTCCACAACCCACCAGGTGGGAATGCGGGAAAGTCAGCTCATTCCTTTCCTTCATTTACATTTGAAGCACCCACTCCCTCTTTCTACTAACTCACACAGAACAGTCATTTCAAAGTATGAATGTTCTATATCAATGCAAGTGACTTAATCTATCATGTCTGATATCATTTGAAATGTCTCAGTGCGACTGGTACAATGGTCTCATTCCCTCACAAATAGACATAATCTAAACAATAGATATATAAATTCAGATATCTTTTGAACCACTGCTAAGGGTGTGCCCTTACCTAGGGGGCCTTTATTCAAATGACCATTTGTTTCCTATAGGCAGAAACTCCTATGTCACTAAATGCAAATGCCTGTTGTTATTCAACACACCCCTTTCTTCAAGGAGTTTTCTTAGTTTGACTACTTAAGGGAAAGTTTCTTAATGTTCGAGGCGATTCTGTACCCAGATTAGCCTGTAGCGTGGAGCTCTCATGCTCCACGCTATGTATATTTTGATGTCAGGTATGCATCTTTTGATCTTGGATTTATCTTTGAGAATTTCATGTCTTGTATTGAATGTTTATGAATTGATTAAATGAATTGGCATAATCCACATTTACCTGACTAATAAATTGTTACGTTTTGAATTACTCTAATAGATCTCATGTTATTATCTCTATTAGATTACGTTAAGTCCATAACACAGCAAACCCCTGTATAGGTTAGTAACGGACTAAGACACGATAGACGGAGCAGCGTGGCACGTTATACGATGATCTTAGAGCTCCGACTAACACAATTGGTATTAATTCAAGTATACTTAGACTGTAAAAGGCCAATAATGGGTTTTCTATTTAGAACAACAAAGGATTGTTGAGACTAATCTAAATGTGGGTAGGCCTTCATCTACAAAATTATAATACTATTTAAATCATATGGTGATTATTTAAAGTTATTAATAATTTAAGTAAATTGGTCTGCCCAATTCTATAGTAATGATCATGGTAAGATTAAATAGCTTTGTCTTGATTTAGTAGATAGCAGCTCTATGGGGACCACACAACAACTATTCTAAGCTGAGTAGGGTTCTGCCTTTTTAGAATAGTGGTTAACCGCCTCTGTTTAATGACCAAGACTAACAAGTTTGTGCTTAAGAGATTGTATACTCGGCCGGTACAAGACTCAGGATGTTATAGGAATCCGAATGAACGAGAATAACATGCAATAACTAATCAAAGAGAGTATTCAGTCATAACCTAAAGTAATATTAAAAGGAAATAAATAATCTAATCAATGTTTTATAATTAGAGTCAGATAAAACGAGAATGAATATATTAACATTCTAAACCACCTCATACTAAAATTGGAGTCAGATATGAGGTAAATTTAAAGTAAATCAACATTGTGCAGTGGAAAGACCGAACAGGCAATAAACTTTCATCCACCAGTAGATACCGTCGTTGGACTAACTGGTTGGACCTTACAATAATAATAAATTTGTATTCAAAAATAGGTATTTTTTCCATATTTCTTTATTAATTTTGTTTTCAAAGGCTAATCTCATAACATTATTTGTAAAACTGAATTAAATTAGCAAATTTGTAAATAAATACTTCGTAGTATAACCATATGTTAAACATTTTGACAAAATTATAGGGAATTTTTTTTGGTGGTGCATCAAAAAGTGTGGTTATAATCACCATCCGACATGCTGATCCAGTAAAGATTAGTACTTACAATGTCACCAAAAGGCATAAATAAATAGGAAATTAGGTGAATAACTGCAAAGAAGATACACTTTTTCAGAAAAAAGAGCCACCCCTATCAATAGGCTGCCTACGGGCCTGATGATGTATACCTGCCCGTACACTACTTTCTTTTAAAATAAAGTTCAGACATAAAATGTGAATGTGCACCCTATACTGGCACTGAGGAGAAGATATTATAAAATAAATGATTTTTGTTTTAAGTAAGTATTCCACAGAAGTAGTCTCATAGCTTGGTAATATTCATAATCTCCGACTGAACTACTGAAGACTCATCAACTGTTTTGAGGATGTTGTTTTAGTGTTTGTCAGGATTTTAAATGAGTCAAGACCATTGTTGTCTATGGAGGATGAGGGAGCTCTCAGATTTCATCTAAAATATCTTAATTTGCATTTAGAAAAAACAGAGGGTCTCATGGGGTACATAATTTGTAACTTTTTATTTTTAGGTTAACCAACTTTTCAAATTGGGTATAAAATGTGAGGTTGTTTAATTTAAAGCATGTTCAGAAGTTCAATAATCAATATATCGACTTATCGCACAACACATGGACATGACCTCAATCATTTTTGGTGATGCAGTATATATCGCCCATACATTAAAAACAATTCTAGCAACATTTTAGCTGATTGTGCAACATTTATATTTCTATTGGAGGTGTCAGTTTCAGTATGGTTAATAAAAAAACATATAGCACTTAATATAACAACTGAAAATAGATCTCCTACAGATTTTGTCGCCGGTTACTTTTTACCTTTCACTTTCTTGTTAACATTTATTATTATTTATTTAGGGTTTCACATTCTGATTTCAATGCCTAATTAATAAAATGTTAAAATTACTAAAATTAAATTAAATATTCTTAAAAATAAGATATGTGTTCTTTGGAAGTGTACTTGCATTATGATGATATTATATTGTCATTCTGGCATTATATAATAATAAATGGCATAAAATGGTCCTTAAATGACAATAATATCGTTTATCGCAGTGTGTTTTGGTGCAATACAGCGTACAACAAAAGAAAGATATTGTGACGGACCTAGTCCAATGCATCTGATTGGCTTGCTTATGTGTCTGTTTGACCACAGGTGCATTTGTATTTTGTTTGTAGATTTATATTCAGTAGGTATATTTATTAAAACAATATTTTAGTCACTAAACATATTTAGAAATTGAAAGATAATACAATTAAATTCAAGCAAAATATTGCAAAGAAAAATTACAACCTACAAAATTTCATCTAAATGTTTCAATTTTTTGCTTTTCTTGACTTTTTTTTTTTTTTTTTTTTTGTGTTTAATATTTTTCTATAACATATAAATTAGGGTGTACTAGTTTTTGAATCGTTATCATAAGTTATTTTGTTAGATAAGCTCCAGATTTGGCTTCAGGACTAATCTATTGTATATGCACAAATATAATATTGTATAGCTTCCTATTAAAATATGAATTTAAAAGATAATTTGTTAGGGGTGTACTTGTATATGCTGAACACTGTACATAACAAAATAATAATACTTGCTGCATTGTACCAATATGGATCAGTGCTAAAATTAATGATCATCTTTATTTTATTCACTTGCTCCTAAGCCACTTGACAGTTTTGATCATATAGAGCAGAGATGCCCAAACTTGGGACTGCGGGCCAAAGTTGGCCCATGATAACCTTTGATTTGGCCCACTACCCATTTGAGAAGGGAAGAAGAACTATGGGGATGGTTTAGAGCAGGGGTGCCCAAACATTTTCTTATGAATGGCTAAAAATTAAACTTCATTGAGGGTGGTGGGCCGGAGGTAAATTATACCAAACTATAAACTTTTTAATGTAATTTCCTAACTAGTGGGGTTTGCCATAGGCAAAGTTCACTCTTACTGTTCTCCTTTCTCATGATTATTTTTAAAAATTCTTCCGTGTGTTTTTTCGGCGCTTAACGCGTTTCGCAGTTTTCGACTTTTATAAGGGGTCGGTGGTTTTTTGTCCCATTGACATAACATGGAAATAAACTTTGAAACATCATAGCGCCAAGACTGAATTTCCTAGAAATAAGGGATTCATGACATCTCGAAAGGGTTGCTGCCTGAGTAAGAACATACCACACAGAAGGGCTAATTGTTGCACCCCTGGGGCTCTAGGACGTCCCAAAGTTTCCCATTGACATCCATAAATTTTCTAGAACACGGCGAGCACGGTACCTAACGAAAGACAAAAAAAATCATTATAGCGCCAAGAGTGAATTTCGAAGAAATATGGGATTCACCACATCTCTAAAGGGTTACAGCCCGGGTAAGTACATACCCCTGAAAGGGGGTAAATGTTGTATACCTGGGGAGCTAGGGGGTCCCAAATCTCCCATTGACTTAACATTGAGCCGAATTTTGACGAATCCACTGCGTCGAGTGTGAATTTAATAGAAATACGCGATTCACAACATCCGTAGGGGGTTGCAACCTAAGTGGGAACATACCCCAAAAGGGGGTATAAGTTGTATCCCTGGGGTGCTAGGACGTCCCAAAGTGGTCCCATTGACTTAACATTGCCATTGACTCCCATTCATTTCCTAAAAGCCCATTGACTCCCATTATAAATGTCACACATCAACAACATAGAAGTGTCATACAGATATGGGGGTGGGCTCAATTGACTTGGCCAACCAATCAGGGTCTCAATATGATAATGAGACACTCTAGCCACGCCACCCAAACCAATCCCTTAGACTGCCATTATAATAGGCTTGGATGCATATCTTTGCATAGCTGTCATACAGACATGAGTGTAGGCTCATTTGACTTGGGCAACCAATCAGGGTCTCAATATGATAATGAGGACCTCTAGCCACGCCCCAAAACGTATCCCATAGACTGCCATTATAATAGGTTTTGATGCATATCTTTGCATAGCAGTGTCATACAGACATGGGGGTTGGCTCATTTGACTCAGACAACCGATAAGCATCTCAATATGATAATGAAGCTCACAAGCTACGCTCCCAAACGGATTCCATAGACTGCCATTTATAATAGGCTTTGATGCATATCTTTGCAAATCAGTGTCATGCAGACATGGGGGTGGGCTCATTTAACTAAGGCAACCAATCAGAGTTTCAATGTGATAATGAGGCACTCTAGCCACGCCCCCAAACTGATCTTATAGACTGCCATTATAATAGGATTAGCTGCATATCTTTGCATAGCAATGTCATACAGATATGGGGGTGTGCTTATTTGACTCAGGCATACAGCCACATCCATGTAAACTTTGTAACCACACCCATAGCAACAAAGCAAAGTACCCTAGCAACCGTTTATATTGACCATATCATGCTAGCTACTTGCTATCCAAGCTAGCTTCATGGTAATCACTTTAGCACTGTGTTAGCTACATGCTAGTCATGCTAGCAACTCACTTAGCATAATGCTAACATGATTAGCATCATGATAACTACACGCTAATCATGCTAACACCATGTTATCAAATCAATTAGCATATTAGCGTTGTGTTAACAGGATGCTAGCTACATGCTAATCATGCTAACAATTCGATTAGCATATTATTACCATTATGCTAACATGATTAGCATCATGGTATCTACATGCTAATCATGCTAGCATCAATTAAACAACTCAATTAGCATGTTATTAGCATTATGTTAACACGATTAGCATTTTCCTAGCAACATGCTAATCATGCTAGTATCATGCTAGCAAATCGATTAGCATGTTATTAGCATTATGCTAACACAACTAGCATAATGCTAATAACATGCTAATTGAGTCGTTAGCACTTTTTAAAATCATGCTAGCTACATGCTAACCGTGTTAACATCATGCTAACAACTTGTATTACTATTACTGTTCACTTTTTTAAAACTTTGGCGCGTATCTCTGATGACTGAGAATCTCAGTCTTTTTTGTTTTCACCTATTAAAATGGCGTTGCCACAGCATAGCAACCATTTACAATACCCTAGCAACTACATAAACACATGAATTTAGTCATTTCTTAGCACTCCATTGCTTTTGGGCAGTACAGTAATGCTTTGTACACAATTGATTTGCCACGCAAACCCCACTCACATTTTCTTTAGGAAATGTACAATTCTAGTTTATTATTAAAATTCATTATATAATTTTTTATATAATTAAATTAATACTGTAATTTATTTCATTTAAAATACTTTAATTGTAATAATAATACTACATTTTTGTACATAATCAAATCAAGGCAAAGGCAGATTCTGCTTGATTAGTTTATTCAGTATTGAACTCCACTGTTTACTGTTGTGTTTTTATTGCAATAAGTTATAATTTTAAAAGTTAAACTGCTTTAGTTAATACAATTTAAAGTAATGTTTTCTATTTATTTTGAAATATGAAACAAATTAAGAAATTACCCATGGCAACTTTAATGTAATATAGTTTGGTATATTTACCTTCGGCCCACGGCTCTCAATGATATTTGGGTTTTGGCCTTTTATATGAAAAATTCTGGCCACTCCTGATATATAAAGCATGATGAAATAGACAAAATGCCAACACAAGTGTTCAAGAGATGAATTTGAATCCATGTTAATACCAGGTGGAAATGGTAATATTAATACCCGGTCAAATCAAGACAAATGTGAAGACTTGTTCTTTAGACAGTGTCCAGAATGAAATATCTTTATTGTAGTCTGTAGAGGTAAAATCTTTATTCATTAATGTTGGTGAATTGTCTTGATAACTAATACATTTTAATGGTGTATTTACATCATCATCTACATACAACATCATCTGACGAGACAGACAGCCAATAAATAAAGCTAAACTTTTTTTTTTTCCAGCGTCGTTCAAACTCTTCAGCTGTCCAGAAAGGGAGGAAATGCCACTAGGTATACAGTAATGTCATTTCCTGCGGGCATTTGTTTATGAGACCCCATCTTCCAGGTTTTCTCATGACGTTTTTCTTTTTTTGATTGGTGATCCTAGTTCATCTTGTTGGGATAGAATGACTATACCAAGTGTACGAAACTGTACCAGCTGAGAACATCATAATTATGGCACACATAACTATACAGCACCAACACTGCCAAGAAGTAAATATCGAATTAGAGACATACAGGAATTTAACATGTACACTCAATACATAATACTTAAAACACTCTCCTACTTCTGTATATACTTGGCTTGTGCACAAATACTAATGGCAGAGACGCCTGCCCCTAATTTTGACACTTATTTTTAAAGTATATTAACAGTGAACTCTCGCCTTCTGTTTACCTTTTCAACAATTGTGTCGTGGTGAAATAAGTGTACATATTGAAACCCGATAAATGATCACTTACATCTTAATTGGCTCTCGGTAGATTGAATGTCTTTCTTTGTCGCTTTGTTTTTGTTTTTACAGGCCTGAATTATCTCTGTGTCGCAGTTTGTACATCCCAGATTTCAAAGCTTTCAGCGTTTTATGTTAGTATACTTGGAGAAGCCAGTCAAATAGAACAGTGTTATATAGTAATTCTAAATCCCAAAATATTAACATTATTATAATGCAGGCCTGAAGAAGAGGACAGAACATAAAATGAAATAACATTCAGTCAAAGTTGCTTTTAAACGATGCATTAGCTGCCCTATCATGTTAGTAGCACAGAACACGGTAAATAAACTAGGGTAGGGATTTGTTGAGAAGCAATTCCAGATAGTGAAGTGAAAAGAAGGGATATAAAGAGAAAAGCAGTGAGTTCCAAACTCCATTCACCCTGTTCGCATCCTTTGCTGAAATGTTTTTTTTTCCCCCAAACTGTGCAGTCTGGCTTCCTGCCCTCAGGATGATGGGTAAAGCTGGATTGTGATTTCACATAATGGTTTTCCTTAAACAAGACAGAAACACCTGGAAATAGATAAAGGTGATGATTTACTTTAAATAAATGCATACATTGAAGCTCAAATTACATATAATTTTAATATTATCTGGGTACAGCCTTTTTTTAATTGTAAATATGTACAAAATTAGAACAAGAATATACGTCTCACAACAATTATGAACAAGGTCACACTTTATTTTGATGGTCCGTTTGTTGAATATAAGTTACATTGCATCTACATGCCAACCAATTCTCATTAGATTATAAGTAGACAGTTTCTTATAATCAGTTTTACTCAAGTGGATCATCAAAATAAAGTGTTACCATTAACAAATAAAACAAAATAAAAATGAGAGAAATCATATTAGTTATACAATCAAAGTATAAACAAATGTCATGGGTAAAATAAATACATAAATAAATAGGTAAGAAAATAATAATAATAAGAAACATGTATTTAATCAAATTAAATTTACATAATGCTTCATGTGTTTTTTTTAGCTTTTCTGTTTCCAATGTTACATAGTGTATTACCATATTGTTTAATCTCCTTTATAAAGTGTCCAAATTTTTTTTCCATTTCTTGACATGTACATGGTATTTTCCATACCATATTATTATCTGTATAAGAAATTCCATCTTGTACTAAAGCAAATATGACATCATAAAGGCCAATTTGTATTAGTGTACCAAATGTCCTTGAAATAAAGTTAGAAACATCCAAACTCTTAAGTATACACATCGAAAAAACAAATGAGTAACAAATTCTTTAACAACACCACAAAAATCACAAGAGTTTTCTCTGTCCACTTCAAACTCACGAGCTAGTGACGTCACTGTGAGGGGTAGGATTAGGGGTGGGGTTAGGTGAGCGTATTAAAAACATTGAATGCAAATTAAGTCTGCAGCCAGACCCCTCTCTATAATTTAAGTAAATAGCACACAAAGATTTGATCTTCAGTAGGTCTTCTTGACCATGTCTACATGCCTGAGCTTGTTGATTTGCTGGCGATTTAGATATTTGCATTAACAAGCAGTCAAGTCAAACAAGTTTACTTAAAAAATTGGCCAGTGATTAGAATTCTAAAAGTCAACATAAGTGTTAAAAGTCAAACCTAAAGCTCTGATGATGTAGTGTCTTCGCAAGAGCTACAAATGGTGCTGAATTTATAAATCCATTCTTGTGTATATTGAAAGACTTATTTAATTATTTATTTAATACCTTTAGTGGCAATTTAAGTGATCGTTTGCCCAAAAATTACTCTAATTGTCTCTAATTACTCACCCTCATGTTGTTTTTAAACCCCTGAGAGCTTCACTTATCTTCAGAACATAAGATATTTAAGGTGAAATCCAAGAGCTGTCGCATCCTCCATTAAAATCCTCATCCTCAAAACAGACTCTATACCTTCAGTGGTTCACTCAGAATATAATCAAGTGACTTTTGTGTGCACATAAAACAAAAATAGCAACTTTATTCAACAGTTTCTCATTCTCATTGTCAGTATAAGGTGCACATTCAGATACCGTGCTAGATCATTACCTTGGATGCACCTGTGCTTTGTTTCAAACAGAGGAACTTGTGTGCACAGGAATCTAGGGGAATATATACGGGACTGCACAGAGCTCACGAATGTGCCCCCTATACTGACACAGAGGAGAAGAAAATGTTGATTAAAGTTATTTTGTATTATTTGTGCACAAAAGTATTCTTGTAGCTTTTTAATATTTCGATTGAACTACTGAAGGCATGTAATTTTGTTTAGAGTATGCTTTTTGGTATTTTTCTGAATTTTGAAAAAGTTGACCACGTTAACATGGACGTCCGTAATCAAATTATTTGCCTTAAAGATTAAAGACACCCTTGAGTACTTTTTGAGATTTTAACAAATTTGTGTGTGTTGAGCATCACGTAAGACAATGTTAGCACCTGTCAGCTTTAATTGTGGGGAAAAATTGATAATTTTTAGCTTTCGTCAGCTAATTTCATCTTCCGGGTTTAAAATAATCAAGAGGGATCAAGATTGGTGACGTATCGCGAATCTGCTAGTGGAGTGATGACGTGTCGATTTCTCATAGTGGAGTTTTCTTATCCTATGAGAACTTCGCTTAATTATTTATTAGAGCATGTGCTTTCCGAAGGCAAGGCAGACCTGCCATGCTGTGAGACCCAATGACTGGGTGACACCGCGTCCGCTCATGGCAAGCAGTATTTAGCCATTCATGAAGTGTTGTTTGCTTCCATGATTCACAGGTTTTGTTGCATGTTTTTCCCCACGATGCTGTCGAGCTCAAGTGTCAATAGATGCCGCTCACAGAGCTCCACGCTCATTATAAAGCATTTTTTGAAAACATTCTGAGGTAGACTTGAACCGAAAGAGGCCCTTTAATCTGAAAAAGACAATAATATAATTAAAGTGTTTACATAAGTAACTTTTTGAATGATCCCGTTTTACATGTTATTGCACATAATTTGATTATCGTCATTGTGTCACCACGCTATCCACATTTTCTCTGGAATTTCATGTAATTGCATGTAAAATGCAGGTGTCTGTGGTTCTTCACTGACTCTGTAGGCACAGAGAATAGTGTCAAACAGCCGTGTGTATAGACTATCCTGTCGCAAAATGAGGTTAAAAGACCTACATGAAGGTAATATTTTGATTGCGGTGTTTACATCTGTACAGCACTTCAATAATGCAACTAAAATCTGCATACTTCACATGTCTTAATTCCATTTCTGTTTAGTTTGATTATGACTTTAGTCGAATTAGGATAATCAAAATGGTTATTTACATAGTAGACTCTTAATCAGAGTATTGTCTTATTCCTATAAAAATCAGATAATTGGTGTCCATGTAAAACGTACTCATTGAGGTTTATGAAGTATAAGGGAGCTCTCAAGATTTAATCTAAAATATCGTAATCAGTGTTCCTAAGATGCATAAAGATCTAAGTGGTTCGGAACGACATGGGGGTAACTAATTAATAACTAATTACTAATTTAGGTGAACTAACAGTTTAGTAAATGCTTGAAATATTATAAATGAGGTAAAAAAAAGTTTTAAAAATGTATAGCGTCCTGTTTTTAAAATGTAGGTACATCAACAAAGAAAACAGTTTTGTGTTTTTAAAGTAAAGACTCACCTGAGTGTATCTGGCATCTATGCATTTCCACTTTCTGTTGATAGGGAATAAAGGAGAAGTTCATGAAAAGTAAATGATAATCAAAAAAACACTTAAATCAATAAAGTAATTTTTCAAATTGCACAGAAAAAAATAATCAGATACTAACAGCTGTCAATGTTGATACATACACAATAAAAATTGCTTTTGTTTGTTATTTTCCTACTTATATCCAGTTTGGATAAACAAAACAAGTAATATCCACTAGATGGCACAAACACCATCATCTGCCATCATCACCATCATCAAAAAACATACTGTAACAAATTCAGTTTCAGCAGAATTATGAAGGCGAAGCAAATTGCTCATTCATCATTATACAAACATCCTTTATCACCATTAGCAGTGTGCAGCTCATCAGTTTCATGCAAAACCTTTATACCCCTATAAGTGACCCTTCATCCAGGACTTTTTAGGAATAGAGTTCATTCTTTCCTTCAACTCCATTATATAAAGCATTTCATAGCTAATATCCATAAATAGCAGTTGGTTCCAGGTGTTCTGTTAAGCACAGCATGGGTTCCAGCTAATGCTGTGCCTGTGATTAATATGGACAGGCTGACAGCAAGCTGTGTAAACAGTCATTAGTAATTCATGGCTGGGTCTAGAGCCCCAGGTTTCCATTAACCCCAGTTCATGGTAAATTCTACCTTCCTATCTGTACTTCATTTGCTTTTTTTCACTTCATACCCATTCTTTCTAATATCTCATTTATTTTCACTGCTTCATCACCTGATTCCCTTAATAATGAGCATCACTTTGTTTTATTTTCTGGTCTGTCCTTGCTTGATCTGTCTGCCTCTGGCTGGCTCGAAATGAATGAACTAGACCGACTGGCACAACAGCTGTGTGCTTAAAAACAATGTGTCAGAACATTTATAAGGAGAAATGGAGAATCTAATTTGTAATTCTTCCATTTCTATAATAATAATAATAATTTTTGTTGTTTTGTTTCAGAATGAGAACCAATTTTGTTCAACACTCTTTCAATCTGTAAAGATGGTAGTTCACTTTGACCTCAATACTTGTGCAAATGCAAACAAGTATATTTGTCATTAGTGCTGCACTATATAGGGAAAATCTAACATTGCAATATTTTTTATTTTGCAATATATATTGCAATAGAAATACAATTTCACTAGATCTGTTGAACAACTATTTGGAAAGAATTTATAATTTTAGATTGATTGGGATGATTATGTAGGGGACTGAATATGCATAAGATATAAGAAACAATCTACAAGCACAGATACTGTAATTTCAATAAAAAGATACCAATTAAATAAACAACGTTTTACTGTTTTCAGAGGAGTCAATATGTATTCAGGTATATAGTCATTGAATAATCAAATGTAAAATAATACCCCATACTTTTCATTTTATAAACAATTTAATAAAATGAATCGTTATTATTTTCAAAGTTACAAATGATACAATTTTTTATGCCTGAATGCTTTTATAACCCTCACACAGTAACAGGCCTCAAAAAACACATACAAAATAGTCAATTTGTAAAAATATTCGAGTCAGGCTTACTGTGCAAGACTTAGGTGAAAGACATGGACATAAGCAGCTACATTTCAAAGAAAAGTGTCAGTCACTTGAAGTCAAGTTCGCTACAAGTCCACCATAATAGTGACCAAGGATGTGCAATTAATGAAAATTTTGTTTAGATTTTTGGCCTCCACAACGATTATAAAAAAAACAACAATCGAGATAAAATGGTTATTGTGTCATATGCCTCTCCCTTTCCAGAAGTCTGCATTCATTCCTTGTCAAAGTAAAATCATGTAAATTTACTTTTGCACCATAAGACATGCTTGATTTTAAAAGTGTGAAATAGAACTGTTTGCACGCTCAGCGAAGGAAAAGAACATGGACATGGAAAGTCATCTTTTAGCCTAAAGTGCATAAATGGCAATATTATACTTGCAAAAATATGTTTAGATGCAGTGGTAAGTGATTATGCACAAATAAGACCTCAGTAAATGGAAGTCTTTATTAAATTACCCTTTTGTCAGACTTTCCTTTAACTTTACATTTTAAATGTACAGTTACATTAAACTTTACAAATGGGGGTGGGGGGGTAGTCCTCACCAATGTCAAAAGCAAATCTATTCCCTTGTACCCTTTAAATAAGTAAAACATTGCCCTTACTGTCTCCCAGCAGCTCCTCGGACATGAGTCCATCCTGTCTGTTGCCCAGCACGAAGGCCAGGAAAGATAGGATGAGGGCGTCCAGGATGCCCATAATGGCCAGGATGTACGCCCAGCGAACTGAGCATGCTCCGATGGTGTATTTGTCCGTCCCTTCTCCGCACATCCTTTTCACCTCATCAGCATCCCAGCCATCAGGATATATCATACACCCCAACACCAGACACGTACCTGCGAGAGAAAGCAGGCGGCAGTTCGGGTAAGAAAAGGTCTATGGATTTAATCAACAAAATGCATTACTGGGCTCCTGCGATTATGATAGATGGCAGTCCTAGAGTGTAAGCTGAGGAGCAAAATGAGCTCTGGTGAAAGAAGTCATGGCAGTTTCGTTTGTTCGATTATGACATGTCTGACAGTGAAGATGAATGAGAGGAGAGGCACTGGTGATACCGGACGAGCCCCCAATTTATATTCACATATGCACAAAACTCAAGCTCTGTTAGAACCTGTCATGAGTGATTTTGCAACACTTGCACACCAAATGAAATTGCTAAAAAAAACTTGATTTTTCTGTGATGTTTGTCAAAGTAAATAAACTGTTATAGTGGTTGCTTACTGGCAAAAAAAATGCTTAAGTTTGCATTATATTTTGGGCCCTAGATTGGCTTAAGTCTTTCCATCAATGCAAATCCATTTTTTACTCATTTTATAGTGCAATTGTCTGATTCATTGTGCCCCATTATGCTAGTGAGCGAGACATGCTTGCATGACCCACTACTTTCACTGAGAGTCTGAAGTGTGCATCTAATGCACACTTTACTATCCCATGAGGGAACTGGAGGGGATTGTAAATTGAAGTGCAGTGATGTGTCTCACTCAGGTAGGCCATTTGATAATGACAACATAGTTGATGTAGTAAGTCTGTTCTCTTTTCATTGATAACACTTTATTTTGATGGTCCATTTGAGTATTAGTAGACTGTCGGCTTAATATTTGTTCATACTGACATTTTACAGTCCTTTAACAGACATTTGACTGACTATAAGAAACTTTGCAGGTACATGTCAACTTACACTAACCCGAACCTAACAGTCTACTTATAATCTAATGAAAATAAGTTGGCATGTAGATGCAATATAATTTAAATTGAACAAACAGACCATCAAAATAAAGTGTGAGCTTTTCATTTTCTTCATTCATAGTGATTTAACAAATAAGTTAACATTCGGATTACCTACTAAGCCAGTATGGGATTTCGGAAACACTAAAACCAACCTGGCTCTCAAGGCTCCACCTGGAGACATTGCTTGTTTAGGAAGAGTTTAAAAATCTACACAATTGAAATGCAACCTAAACTAGTGTTGGGAACAGTTTGTGACAGTTCAAGATATGTATTTTACTTCCACATTTTTCAAAGGACAAGCAATTCTGATCTTAGATCAGCAGCAATTGTGGGCAACTACATAATCCCTGATAAATTTTGGCTGAAAAAGAGCATATTTTAGGAGTATCAGACAGAGCCTAATCATGGTAAATCCTCAATGACATTGTTCTATGAAAGGTGAATACAGCACGTGCCAGTTTTAATGCACTAATAGTGTTCTGCAGATGCAGAAGTTATGCAGAGATCATACTTTCCATATATGAATGTTGTAGTTACATAGGGAAATTTCTATTTTAACTCATCACTCTTTTTACTGATGCATCAGTTTCATTTACTGTAACTAAAGGGTTCTTCCTGCATGTTCTTCTTGTGCTGCGCTGGCAAAGAGGGACCCCCAACTTGAGTTTTACCAAGGGGGCTTTCTTCCCCAGAACATGCAGACTTTATTTGGGTGGACCCCCCACCCTTCCACATGATTTTTACAGAGTATGTTCAATAAATTCAGCAGGAAGTTCTCTGACTATACCATGCATCCCACCAAGCAGTTTTGTGTTTAATGGATGTCTAAACGGCTTGGCAAAACAAGGCTAAATTTAGGCTGTCAGTGAAACTCTAACATATGTCTAAGAATAGCCCAAAAACTTGACTAGTCATCACATAGACAGTTTTGACAGACTTCAGATGTGTAGTCATTCATTCCTGTGTATTTGATGACTAGTTTAGTTTTGGGCTATTCTTAGACATCTATTATTAGGTTTCCACTGGCTGCTCAAATTGAGCTATGTTTTAGTCAAGGCGTCTCTGCTTAGATACTTTTAAACAAAATGCTTGCTGGGACCCTATCCCAAAGACAATAGGATATTAAGCATCCTTGACCAAAGTATTACTTCCATTACTTTCTGAACCACTGTGAAAATGATACAAAACATATAAAAACATCAGATACACATCTGATTTACATGCTTTGGCAAAAAAAAGCATCCTCCTGCAATTTAGAGAGTGCGAAAGCAGAACTGTTTATTTGGACCAAAATCCCTTATGCTGTTATTTTGACTTTCGAACCCACAAGTAAAAACTTAACTGCATTTAATTTTTGGTTGAACGAACTAAGTAGGACTGATTTAGCACAGTCAGAGAAAGTTAAAACAAAAAAAAAAGAAAGTTAAAGGGGTGAGTGTAGGAAGAATAGCCCACATATGGATGCTGCCAAAGGAATCAGGCATGAATAACACATTGCCTGTTTGTCTTTGTCACACATTTTGCTGTGTCACAAAATAGCTACTGAAATGAAAAGCCACCCAAAAAGACTTTTCCTGCATCCTATATCTCTGTCCCTCTATATCTATGTCCCTCTATCTTTCACTTTAATTTCTTGGTTCGTGTGTCTAATAAGCGAAACTTCAGAAGACATTCATCATTATTACACTAAAAGCCATCAGCGGGATAATAGTAATCACATTAAAGCTGAGAGCCAGTCAACCACATCCCTGAGCCCACAGCTTATTTACACTGCAGTGACTCTGGAGAGTTCACAGGTTTCCTCTTGGGGCTGTTTTTGACAGCCCAACTAAGGCTGTCGCTTGTATAACTGGCCTTCCTAAATTAGTGTTTTACGAAAGTTATGCTTGTTACACTGTCTTATCCAAGTGTAACTAGGAAGGTTTTCATTATATATCCACACCATATATCCACATATCAACATTAATCAGTCAGATTTTATTAAAATTGCAGATTTAAAAGCAGCGTTTCTTTTAGTGTTTGCTGTGAAAGTATACACAAACATTTACAGATCTTTTATTCTTAAAAAAAATGCTTAACCTTGAACTATTATTTCTGTAATTTGTATAAAGGAAAAGAGAAAAAAAGAGATAAACTACAGTTTACCCCTAAAGCCTGCTGTACCATATTTAAAAAGAAACCACTTGAAAATAAATGCCAAGTCATCTGTGTCGTTTAACTGCTATTTGAACACATCGATGTAAATGATGCAGAGCATTTGCGCCTACAGTATGTGTGTGTGTGTGTGAGAGAGACAACAGATGCAAATATACAATATAAAGAAGTTAAGCAATTGAAACAACTCACGTGGGCTAATTCAACAAGGTTTTAGATGTGCATTATGATAACATCACAACGTGGATTACACACAGAATGAGAAGTGTGTATCAACAACTCAAGGCTTTCCACACTGGAATGGACAAGCACATTTTATTTGCGAGTACTATATTGTTTTTGAATGTAATACTGCAGATGGGGCTCTGTGGCGAGCCGGCATTTTGAATGGTGTCCTGACTGCTCAAAATATGTGGGAAATCAGTAGCAATTAAAAAAAAACTATTAAAATATATTCAGTGATTGTGGGAATCCTGGAGGTATTATACACTGAGATTATGTTAAATTTACATTTATATTCTAGGATCTGTGCATGTGTTCACACATAACCCATAAAGAAATGAAATGTGAAATCATGTTGGTGAACATTTCTCGTCTGTGGATAGTAAAGATAGTTGTACTTATGCATTGAGTGATTGTTGTATGTATGCAGCTGCTGCCATTGTTAGCATTTAAAGGGCACCTATTTTACCCGTTTTTCAAGATTTAAGATAAGTCTTTTGTTTTTCCAGAATGTGTCTAAAGTTTCAGCTCAAAACCCCCATCAGATTAATTATTATACCTTTCTGAACATTGTAATTTTCCGTTCTAAACACTTTTTGTAGCTGTTTTTGTGGTCTGTGCCTTTTAATGTTAGTTCTCCCCACCCACCGTTCCTACATGCCTGTCAGAGTGTGCTTCAGTCTACGCCTCGGCTGCGTCAGATAAACAGCACAGTGACAGACATGAAGGAAGCAGAGCACACTTAACGTTTATGAGAAATACTACAGTAAGAACTTTCCCAATGATTATTTGATGTATTTATGGAGTTGCAACTATGAGTCACACACAATGTCGTTACAAAGTTCACACATGCACACACAGACACACACACACACACACAGCGGACACACACACAGCGTGTAAATTTATCTTTGCACAGTTTTGCACTTGCAAATGTGACCGGGTACACGCTAATATTCACTGCTGTATGGATATCCGTTATGGTAATGTACAAAACAAACCTGATTTAACGTCCACAAACCGGGATTGAAGCGATTTTTCTTTTATAATTGTACTGACATGCGGCTGTGGTGATAAAGTATAGATGGTTAAATCTATGTAATTCATTAGAAACATGCACTGTTTTAAAAACGTTTTAAACTTGTAAAACTCATTCTTGATCACATTTGATGATGATTGATGATCACAGAGAGCTGAACAGATCTTTTAATCTCCGTTGCTTTGCGCATGTCATGTCTTGTTGATATGATTATATGCAATACTACGGAGACATGTTAATATGGGGCTGTCAATCAATTCGGTGGGCGGGGAAACTGCACTCCTATGTCACAATGCGGTGGGCCTCAAAATGGGAGGGATTTGGGTTCTATTTTAACACCAGGAAATTTCAATAAAGAGACTTATTGTGTTTACAACACCCCATTAAGACTGTGGACACACTATACCTACACACAGTTCTGCCCAAACAGCTTACAAAAGATGATTTTCATCATAGGTGCTCTTTAAACTTCTGCATCCTGTCAGTGTTGCTCTTCAATGACACTTCTGAGATGCTAGTAGGCAGTGGAGTTTCTATGTTCCGCTGTCAGTCAGTGTTTTGAGTGTACACCAGAAATGCTTGCAAGTTGCAATGCTAATGTAGCTGTAACTCAAACTCACATTCAAACATAATCATTTAAAGTCTGACCATTCTGTTTTTGGAGTGGCAGTCCATCTGTTAACATCTACTTAAAGGCTTCCATAGCAACTGTATATCAATATCCATAACCACATCCTTCTTACAGTTAGTTTGCTGTAAGAGAATGATGAACAAAAGAAAGCCCTGTCCTCCACTTATTGTTATGTTTCAGTGGGAAATACATCAACATACTGGAATAAAAGTCTAAGCAATTTCTTGTTCATACAGACTTTAAACACTTGTGCCACTGGCCTCACTTCTCTACCACAGCGGTTGGCCCTGCCCAAACTCATTACACCCACCAAGCTAACCAATCGCATTTGTGCATTCTGTGTCGTCTTGCCCAGCCACAAATGGAAGTAGTCTTAACAAATTTGTTAAGAAACTGAATATGATTTTCACGTCACTGTGGGACATAACTGGAGCGAAGGTTTCAAAGTTATTGCTTTTAAACCAACCACACTCACGCACGCACATTACGTTGGAAATGCTTATAAATAATAGAAAACATCAGCATTTTCTCTCATTTCACTTCCTCTCCAGAGCCTGCAGCACTGCACCACACACGTATACTAATGAAGAGGAGCTCTTCAGCGAAACCTTTCAATGTTATCGAAAAGACACACACTGCTGAGCTCTAATAATGAGCTGTCCTTATCTCACCCATCTTGTGAAAGACAAGTTGTTGTTTTTATCCCATTTTCTCTTATTTTTATGTAATAAATTCCACAGAATAGGTTGTGGAAAGGCAACCTTGTGGTTCTGTACTATGGCTGGCTCCTTTCTAATAGATTAGACTGCGGTTGCATTGTGAGGGCTTTGATTTTGCTGGCAGCGAGCACTCATGCTGCATCTGGGTCAGTGAGAGTGCTCTGAATGCAGATGCTGAGAGTGTCACATCCGAGATGTGTTTGTAGATAGAGGCTATAAATAAACACAGTTAAAAAGGGAGAATTCGGCATGTTGGAGAATGTGTGTTTCCTTAAGGAAAGATTCATTTGTGATACCCCTCTCCCCCTTTAGTCTTTCCTCCTCTCTGCATATCTATTTTTTATGCTATCCTGTAATCTCAGCCAACGATTTATTGATGAACCCCCTTGCAGGGGGATTAGGAACTGTCCAGAACACGGGGTGCTAAAAATATACAGCCTGCCACTTGAATAATGGAGCTGCCCCTTTCAGAAGTGGTCCTGAACTTGTGTTCACCCAAAAATTTACATTTTTTTTATCATTTTCTCACCTTCATGTTCTTCTAAACCCTTAAAACATTTTTTTTCTGTACACTAAAAAAAGAGTGGCAAAGTAGCAATTTGGGTTCCCTAAAGAACCTTTCATTGAGCAGTTCTTAAACCACTCTTTTAATAAAACCCAAAATATACTTTAAACTAAATCGCAGAATGAAGTGAAATTGTCATTTTCAACCAAAACAATGTTCGTTTTCAGTTTGTTCAATTCAAAACAACTCACCAAAGCAAATTGTTTGGGGGAGTTTGTTTTGGGTCATAAACACCTTGTAAACCAGATGTCACCAACCCTGTTCCTGGAGAGCTACCATCCTGCAGAATTCAGCCCCAACCCTGGTCAAACACACTTGAACCAATTAATCCACAGAGATATTTTAAAGACTCAAACAGCTCACAAGGGGCACATGTTTTTTTTTTTAAGTTTAAATATATATTTTTTTAAGTTCTAAACATAGTTTTCTATGAGTGTATGGAAACTGGTGGCACTAATCAGTGTCTGTGCACGGCACATAGAAAACAAAAAAAATATTGGCACTTGTCTGGTGTGCTACAGGCTGGAGAAAGATGTTTGAAGATACTGAAACTGGGTACGTTTACATGAACACCAATAATTCGATTTAATAATAGGATTAAGACAATACTCTGATTAAGAGTCTACTATGTACATTTTTGATTAATTCGATTAAGGTCATAATCGAACTAAACAGAAATTGGATTAAGACATGTGGAGTATGCTGATTTTAGTCGCATTCTCAAAGAGCAGTACAGACATGTAAACACCTTAATCAAACTATTACCGTCATGTACAGCTGTTCATACTTCCAGCAGTTCATACTTGCATCCATCCAATATCTCGTTTGTCACAGGGGGCATGCATGAAATGTTCCTGAATGAAAGTGAAATAAAAATAAAAATGAAATGCCTGAAATTACATGAAACTCTGCAGGAATAGTGAATAGCGCTGACGCAATGATGTATAAAATATAAAAGCAACTCATGTAAACACCTTAATCATATTATTGTCTTTTTCAGATTGAGGCAAATTATTCGATTACTGATGTCAATGTAAACACAGTCACTGTTCTTCTTTCATAGTCACCATTGTTGTTGTGGTTAGGTGGTACACCCGAGCAGTGTGACACATTTACAAGCCCACCTACTGCAGCGTGGGGGTTGAAGTGTTCGAAAACAGTATACTGACTTTTTTCCCCTCAAACGAAGAACAAAAAAAACTTTTGTTTGAAGATTAGCAGGGCCTTAAGTGTGGAAACATTTTGTTCATCTAAAGATGCAAGAAGTCTTTTTGTGCACTGGTATGGTCCCATGAAACAATAGATGGCAACCTTACTTTTTAATAATGTAGAACACAAAAGGAGATTTTTTTTTTCCAAGAATGTTCATGCTGCTCCTTCCAACGCAGTAGGTTCATGAAGTGACCAAAAATACTACCAATAAACACCATGAGCATGCTGTAAAAGTAGACTACGTAAGATATTAACCTGTCATCATTAATGGTCAGCTTATTTTTTATAGTGTGTTTTTTGCATTGTTGCTTTTTGTTGACAGATTTGTTTTGGACGATTCAAAACTGATACAACATTGTCTTTCAGTATCGTGCCATCAGTAAAAGAAAGAACTCAAGTAAGCAAATCAGTTGGTGAATAAACAAAAAATCTGAAATAAAAGCAAAAGTGAAAAGTAAGTAGAGCAGAAACTACAAAGAAAACTACAAAAAAAAACACTGCTTTGTTTTCTTATAAAGCTGCAATTTGAGTTGGTGTAGCTTGTTTTCCTTTGTGAATGATCAATACAGGCTACTGACTGCAATATACCTGCCTGAAGGCCATTGGCTGTATTATTTGTGTATGATTACATGATGCACAGATTGTGGTTACATCCACACGTGTTGTGGACAGTAAATAATAAATGTACAAATGCCCAGATTAGCTCTAATGCCACTGAATCTGCTATTAAAAACAAAAACATGCAAACATGAATGACATTTGAAAGCTACAGCAGAAATGGCAGGTGAATAATAGCATACATATGAGTTAATCTTAGGTTAAATGATCTAGACGACTTGGAATAAAGTGCACACCTCATAATGTAGACTTTTATGTTGGCTGAAATATCTGCTTCTCTATTGCATGGAAGAAAATCTTAACTTATCAACAGGTGTATGTAATGCCAGAATTGCCTTTTAGGTGAACTTTCTTTTTAAGTATACGGATGGATAGAAAAAGGGTCTCCCTTGTTCATCTTCCATTAACATCGCTTGACTTGGCAATTGTTTGCAAATGTCTTAGCATTCCAGCCAATGGAAAAAGATAAAAACATGAAGGATGATAAGATGGATGGAGAGAGAAGACGGATGGAGAGAGAAGATAATGCAAGGTTGAAAGACTCCCTGTCTCCCCTGTCCTTGCTAAGCTGCTGTTGTTTGCTGCTTAATGTATTGTCAAGGCAGGAATAGAGTAGAGCCTAAGGGTGTTGTTTCATTCTGAGAATGCTGGCTTGATGTTTTTCCCTGCAGTGAAGGATAAATGATATATAAGTAAAAAAGAAAAGAGAGAAAAAACAACCTCAGTTTGTCCATGGTAAATCAAAAAACCCTTTACTTCTCCAAAGAGCAATTTGAAAATGTGAAAGCACTCAAACTGATAAACGCTGAAACAGTAAAAAGTTGAAATATCACGAATGACCTTTGCATATATTCATACATCAAGCCATACTATAAAATGTTATTCATTAATTTCAGCCCATTATTTTACAGCTTGGCGCTGAATGTATCTTGTCACAGTTGATGAAAATATAAATCAGTGGGAGTGCTGCAAAATCAATGCCTCACTGTTATGGACATTGCAGGAGATTTGTAGACGCTCCCTTGGGCGACAGAGAGGGTAGGTAGTAAAAATGATTGAAGAAATAATTTACAGGCCTGTGTCTCTCTAGGACAGTTTGTTTGTAGCAAGGAGAGCATGTATCAGAGCTTATAGGCATCTCTATGAAATATGAAATCATCAATACAGGCTAAATTACTCAGCAGGGCTTTTCACACTTGAAATTGTTAACCCTGGGTCATCCTAAACCCTAGATCATGTCTCAAACTCAATTCCTGGAGGGCCGCAGCTCTGCATAGCCCCAATCAAACCCAGCTGATCCAACTAATCAAGGTGTTCAAGACTACTAGACACTACTAGATCAGCTGTGTTTGATTAAGGCTGTGCAGAGCTGCGGCCCTCCAGGAATTGAGTTTGAGACCTATGCTCTAGATAAATGGAAGGACGGGTTATCTGTAATCAGATTTCTCGATCTATCTGTCTAGTCAGTCTGCCATCCTTTCATCCGGTCATTCTATCATTATGTATCCATCCATCTGTCCGTTAAATGTTGTTTGTCTGTCTGTCATAACATCTCTGCCCCTCTTTTTATGTCTATTATCTTATTCATTCATCTCATGTATAAGTCTGTACAGATGCAAGCTGTGCTTTCACGCATAACTGACGCAAGACAAATTTGGGTTCAGCCTGCTTCAGAAAACATCTGTCTGTGACTGTGAGAATTAAAGCCTGGACTCCAGATGATGTGCTCTGACAGTGGCATATGTTTCATATCACTGGCTTGCATTTCTGACCTCAGACAGCGGCTCGCACTGAGGATTATTTCAAAACTAGGTTTCACAAAGGGAGTTTCACGTTCACAGTAGATAAACACAAATAGACCTAATGCTGTAGAGAAAAGAAATAGGGGAAAATAGAATACTAACTGCATAATGCAGCATGTACCCTGTATTCTACCTCATATTTAAACCAATATGTGAAACAGCATATTATGTAACTTTTAAATGGCCACATTATTGCCGCATGACGTCCTTTTACTAAACTCATATTAAATATTAAATTCAGAGCGTGGGTGTAATTTAAAAAAAACATCTTGCCTTTTTGGACAAAAGAATTAAGATTTAGAAAACCCCTTTTAAACAGATGTAAACACACGACTCTATATATTAGGACTGCATAAAAATAAAGGAGAGGAGTTCTCATTCACGCTCTGAACATGGAGAGAGTGGTGTTGTGATGGAGAGGCTCTCTGTATTGTCAGTCTTGTGAGGTGTTTGATAAGTGATGGCTGTGTTATTGACTGCAGTGCTCCTCAACTCATGTAGCAGAACTGACATGCAATGCTCTTTCATCCCACCTGCTGTCTGTCCCTTCGGCTATTTTGGGAAATCATACTACTCTTCCTTTTTCTGCATTATAAAGTATGTATGCTGTGCACAGTATGCTAATTTTCCATACGCATGAAATTCCCAGATGTCTCGCTGCATTTGCCAAAATCTGCAATAGAGAACCACAACACAATGTGCCTAAAGGGAGACTAGACATTAATATTATTCTGCCTTTTTAAGATACTTTGTTTCAAGAAACTCTAAAACAGCATAGTATGTAACATTTGGAGTTAGGGCATTCCCGTGAAAAGCTCAGTAAAGAAATGCTTATATTTATATGGATAACACTAATTGAGATCTATTGTTTACAAAATATTGGATAAGCTATCCATTTTATGCTTTTTAGAATATTGAAAGCTGTTTATTTATTTATTTTTTTGCTTTTTCCAAGACATTTAAACTGCATTAAATTAGTTTAAAATGCAACACAATGTAGTCATAATACAATAACACTATGAATTAGAATGTTTATCATTGTATACAGTATAATAAATATTTTTCCTTTTTAATATTTAGTAAGCAGTATACACTAATACTCCTTTCTCTTTTTCCCTTTGCTATGCATCACTGCTGTTTGTGTATATCATCATGGGGCAATCAGCCCATATGTCGCAAAAATACTGTGCATAATGCTTAACATCTTGAAAATATACTGTTTTAACCTCTCTAACGTGTTCATGCATACCCTCTTTACCCTAATGCAGAAGACTACATATCCCATAATTCTTCGGAGGCGGTGGAACAGTAAAGGTGATTGGTAACAGGTGGTCCAATTAATTACTGGCAAACGCAAGCACGGTCGCCAAGAAACTAATCTAAACGAGCTTGCCAAAATGCAGAGAGACACCAGCACTGCGAGCTCTACAGGACACGCATCACGCCCTTAATAGACAGTAAGAAAAAGCTAACAGATTAAGAGAAAAATCCTCTTTTATCGCTCTGATGCACTTATTTCAACCACACAAGCTGGATTGGCATAGCAAGCCTATTTGGATGGCGACCAGCACGCGCGTGCATGGATGCGCGTGTGTGTGTTTGGTAGAAAGCAATACTATGTGATAGCGGTTTCCTCTTCCCAGCTGGAAACCAATAAGTTTTGAATGGGAGCCCCGAGGATGGGAGTTTATGTAGCCCTGCCAAGCGCTCATTGAAGTGTCCGTGTGATGCTTGGTGTGTCCTGCCAAACGTAGCGCTCCTCTTCCTTTGCTTCACAGACACTGGAGCTTTGCTTGCTTCTCTGCGTTTGTGTTGTATTAGCTCAGCTCATCTATATTCAGAGATAATCTCTCTCTCTCAGGTTTCCCGGACTGTGTGACAGCACTCCGAGGGAAGGAGCGTTTCTTTGAATATTCCACAGATGTCCTCTTTTCTTTCTCCGCGTGAGCCGAGCGTTTGAAGTTGGCTGATGGGATTGTTTTAATATTCCTCAGATGTGGCGCAGAGCCTGAGAGCGCTTTATCCTTGGTGCACTTGTGCTGAGATCAGTGTGTGCTGACTGTGGCTCGCAGATTACATGCTGGAGTGGAAATACAGGAACACCCCATGTGTATATATCTATATGAATATGTATATAATATATTATAATATAATATTAAGTGAGTGTGTGTGTGTGTGTGTGTGTGTGTGCCTACAAAAATGACACAAAAGAGTCCAAAAAATGAACCAACTAGATACTGTCCTGGGGCAGCACGGTGAATCAGTGGTCACCTTACAGCAAGAAGGTGGCTGATTTGAGTCCCGGCTGGGCAAGTTGTCATTTCTGTGTAGAGTTTGCATGTTCTCCCCGTGTTCGCGTGGGTTTTCTATGGGTGCTCCGGTTTCCCCCACAGTCCAAAGACATGCATTATAGGTGAAAATAAATTGGCTGAGTGTGTGTGTGTATGGGAGAGTATATGGGTGATTGCCAGTTTTCCCTTGTTTTCTGGCTGGAAGGGCAACCACACCTATCCAATAAGGGCACAGTTGGTAGTGAAAATGTAAGCCTAATCCAGGTGACCTGTACTGAACAGTTTTGTACTGTACTGAACCACACTGCTCAGTGGAAATGAGGCATAACAATACCTAGCACAACAGTACAGTACCAAGTGTGTTCGCTGCAAAAATCTGGTTTACAGAGAATCGTCACTTGCATGTGCAACATGCCAGAGAAATGACAACACAGAAAGTGCCATTTTTTAATAAATACCCGAAATACAACACTGTAAAAATACTATTGTGGCACACAGCAATTAAACATGGTAAACTTGAGCTCAAACAAAGTTTGGCATCTTTTTGTGACAGACAAGAAGCAAGAGCATGATCTGATGTATGTCCTCTATTGTTGTTTACAGGACAGTTTGCACACTTGCTATGCGTCTTCATTTGAAATAATTAACTTGAACCCAAATGTGAATAGACTGTATGACTTTCTTCTTCGGGTGAGATTGAAATTGATTGCAACTTTCTTGTGTACATCATACCTACCAAGTAGGAGTACTGTTCTTAGGGTGACCTGTACTGTACTGGACCTACACCTCTCAGGCATAACTGATGAAAGAACTTTGATTCTTCAGCGGAACTATCCCTTTAACGTCATTTCGGTACAATGAGTGCAATGTAAATTTGACTTTCACACAGTATATCCACACAATGCTGTCATAGTTTCCTGGGTCTAAAACTTAGCTGCTTAAAGATGATGTGTTTTGGTATTGACATGAAGTGCTTCCTGTAGGAAACAAACCAGTGCTTTGGTTCAATCATTACATCACGCCACCCCCAGATGTTTGCCTGCTTAATAAGACTAATGTGCACTTCCTCTAATACTATCGCAAAAAAACAGAAATGGAACAGCACCGCAGCTCTTGTTACAACTACAACACTGTGTTATTCTTGCTCTAATTGGTGTTTTAGCTCCAGGAAACCTGATTAGTATCAGAAACCACCTGCTGAGTGGTCGACTGAAGTAATCCGGAAGGGGCATGGCTGTCTTGCCCTCTCCGAGTGTCTGCGTTCACATGTACGAAACCCCCAGTTGTCCGCTTGGCACGTGTTTGTATCCGACCGAGACTAATTGTGCAACACTGCATCTGCACGTAGACACTTGGCAGAACAGGGGAGGGCAGAGAAGTGTGGGGTTTCCATGACAACTGCCAGAGAGGTGCTTTTGAAATGCCAGGCTGCATATGAACTAAGGTTGGTGCGTTTGAGGAGGTCAGTTGTCAGTGTGTGTGTGTGTGTGTGCCATTGAATAGAGTTTTAAAATGAGCCTGTTTTCCCCAAAAAAGCAGAGCATTGCTTTAAAACACACGATTCATGCTTGCGCTGTGAATCTAAACTGCTTAATCATTTCCCTTGTACAGAAGACTTCCATTTTCATCCTTTCTCCACTCTTTTAACCCCCTTTGCCCTTTAACTCCACCAAGCCTTATTTCCCCTCCACTCGTCTTGTTCAGATGATCACTTCTCTCCCACTCGAGCTGTTCTTTTTGCAGTTGTTAGATCCCTGGTCTTTGCATTATCGCCTCTTTCTGTTCTCATTACCCTCTTGAAGTCTGTTCTCTCTGTGTTCATTTTCTCCTGTAGATGCTCGCGGCTGAGAAAACTCACTAAATCTCTTTTGAGCTCTGTATATCTGCCTCTGCCATGCTGGGCTGAGCGATAACTGAAGGGAGAGTTTGCTAAGAATGAATTGCAGCCGCTGATAGTTAGCATTGCTTATTTGCATGTACTGTCTGCATTGTTTCAGCATCCCATTCTCTATAGGAATTATGCAAATCTGCCAATGGACAAATGAGCTCGATATTTCTGTGTTTTTCATATCATAGGATTGTGGAGGATGCAGCTTTTCTGCCTACTTTACTAGGGTTAAACATCATCACTCAACCACTTTTTTGGCTCATTAAAACGTTCACGCTCGAGTACGCCATATTTATGCCTGGATTTATGCCCAGTTATAATGCTCGTCTCCATCATCTAATCATCATTTGATGAATTGCTGCTGCCATGATCACTAGAAAATGTACACGGTTATCTCTTTTTAATGAAATTCTCTATGTCGGCCAGTGAATTTATTATGCTGATATTCTCCATTATAACATTGTTTATTATTAATGGGTTCCATATGTCAACTACAGGTTATGAATCCAAAAGGTCCTAATGTATTCACTTTATGAGAAAAATAAAAAATATGTATATATATATATATATATAT
>CAIGQZ010000320.1:15102551-15120190 GCA_903798205.1 Danio tinwini | reverse complement strand
ATATATATAATGCAAGTGAACAGTTTTACATATTTTATGATTCTTTTTTTGGGGGGTACGTTTGATTTTATTGGATTTTGGATGTTTTCTCCAACTTTTGATATTGAAAAGTAGGGCTGCACGATATTGGAAAAAAACAAACATTGCAATATTTAAATTTTTTGCTTTTTTTCCCCGACAAAATAACTTAATTTTAGATTGATTGGGATGATTTTGTAAAGGAGTACATTAAATTGAGATAAATCAAGTAGCACAAATATAGAAATTAATGAGTCTAACAGTATACAGGGACAGAAATAAAATAATCAAATGTACAATAAAGCTATATTCTTCGTTGTGAAAATAATTAAATATGATTAATCTTTGTTAAAGCTACAGATGTAATAATGCCTTGTGCCCAAATGCTTTAAACTCGCTTAAAATTTTTGCACAGGCCTTAAAAACCCAAGCAATTGATAAAATTTCCTTGTATTACAGTATGGTTAAACTGAAATGACTCCAAAAATGTCATGTGTTCTGAAATGTTTCCTGGTCAACTATAATCTTGACTCCACATTGCATGTTCTGGGATGTGACTATTGCGTATTCACACAATGCGATGTCGATGCTAAAACGATGCAGCACTATTGAAAAAGTGTAAAAAAAACAACTTTTATTGAGCGTTTCTGTTATCTCATGGACATTATCTCCGATATATTATTTCTTCAAAAATATATTGTTTCAAACTACAAAAATTTCAATAAAGTTACTTTGTAAACTGCATAGTTAAATTTTCAACATCAAAAGTTGACAAAGCAAAGCAACGATAAAGGTCCCATAATGCAATTCAAACCATAAATAAACTGGAAAAAACATAAATCATGAAATATGAAACCTGTTAATTAACATATATTTTTTACAGTGGAAGCATGTAAAAATATGTTTAAATAAGGTGTTTGAAACCATTAAGATTTTTAAGCACATTTTTTATGAGATATCAGAGCACTAATTTATCACATTGTAGTCAAGAGGAATGATTGTTCACTGAATGTTCTTTTGTGGGTGTATATACATAAAAAAATCATTTTATGTAGGATGCAATAAATTCATCAGTTGAAGTTTCAAATAAGTCCTATTTTTTTCCTAGAATTTCTGTTCATCTAGAAATCCTGAAAAAAGAAGTATTTTTTGTTTAACCAAAACTATTAACTTGCTAAATAATTAAACATTATTATTATTATTAGTAGTAGTATTAGTAGTAGTAGTAGTAGTAGTAGTAGTAGTTGAGCACCATAAATAATTAAGCAATACAGGAATAAACGACTTAATACACATACAGTTAACAGCATAAAGTATAGTGGAGTGTGAGTACTGGTCGTTTTTTAAAATCCATTTCTCAGTTAATATAGACAATACATTTTGGTGTACAGCAATTGAACAAAACTGTTTTATTAACCTGTTAATAAAATATATATATATATATATATATATATACACACATTACATATTATTACATTCTTGTAATAAACTGCACGTGGATCCTCAACCCCATTGTCCAGCATCCTTCACATAACAAAATGAGTCACTGAACATCAATAGGAATAGAAACAAAGCAAGATAATACTTTTCAATCCAAATGAGGTATTGCAACTTTTTTTATAAATTACAAACGGTTGATTTTTCCTCCTTATTAACATTTTATGTGGGATGATTTTGACAGTATAGTAACTAAACATAAAACCTTAAATTTGATTAACTTTTATTTAAGGTTTACACTGCAAATCCTGGTATCCACTTATTAGATAAACAAAGAAAGTCTCTTATAAAATATATCTTCTTAAAGACAGAAAGTATTACTTTTTACAAAATGTATTGTAAGTAAATCATATAAATATTTGCATATTAGTCAATAATACTACTGAAATCATTATAAAAGCTGAATCTGCTGAATTTTACGTGTGCAAAAATTATGAAAAGCTACATTTCATAATTACAACTCTGGCAGTTATTGTTAATTTGTATGTGTTTATTCAACTTATTGTTTTAGGTTTTATATACAGCAAGTACAAGAATTAATATATACACAATAGTGCAGATAGAGCAGTTTATTTGTTAGAATTTAAAACTAATAATAATAAAAATAATATATTATTATTATTATTATTAGTAGTAGTAGTAGTAGTTACCAGTAGTGTTTAAGTATGAAGTTAAGCATGACGCCAAAATAATGACTCATTTTCTAAACTTCAAAAGTAAATCATGTAAAACATCTAGGCTGAAATCCACCATGCACCTAATTATGCACATTATCTTCTATAATCTATGAGGCTTTAAATTATTAATTCCAAGCTTCAATTTTAATTAGGTTAAGCCCTTGAGTGACACAGGCACGTTTTGTCAAGGTTTATATTCTGTGAAAAGTTAGTCTATTAAAACACTCGATCAGGAAAGGGCAGTACATAAATCACTAATAACGAATAACTGGTTGCAAATTAGGTCCACTCGAGAAAAAAAATCTAAATAAATATATATATAATTTTTTTTCAGGCATCAATTCAGGAAATACACCAGAATGTTATTTAGGTGTACTGCAGCTTAAAACAGCTGATGCACATATACACAATACAGTGATTTTGTGTATTTGAGGGATGAAAGTAAAAAGTGCTGATAGTATTGGGTTTAAAACAAGAAGTGCTGATTTTGTTTCCACTGAAGCTCTCCCCAGATAACTATACACAGGGGGACCTTACCTTCCAAAATGGCCCTAAATACACACACACGTACACACAGTTTTTACTGGCTGCTGACGCTCATTGACTGACTAATAAAATAAATCTGTGTGTTCTTGTCTTCCTTCTAAACTAAATTGTAAAAGTTCAACAAAAAATGTGTTTCAATGATGCTTAAAAACCTGATCATAACATTTATTTGAGCTCAAGGGTCACATTAATTAACAGCTTGAGTCAGTGCACTATTGGTGTTACAAATCTACAGTATTTCACATAGTGAAACATTAGTGCTAAAAGTGTAAATATTTTTTGCTGTTGACTTTATTATATAAATTTGTAGGTGTTTCACTTTAATGCTAAATTTATTGGAGGAAAGTATTTAAATATATCATGCAGCATGATTTATGAAGGGGTTTCGTGGTTAGTTTACAAGTATTTGCAGTATTATTTAATGAAATGTAGATGAGTTTGGTGCTATGACCAAATTTATTCAAATGACAAGTGCCAAAGAAGGTCAGCACTTAATCATTTATTAAATGAATCACAGGAGAAAAGAAAAAAATATATATTTAAGCAGCAAGAGTTACTAAATCATTACACTGTTGAAGGCTCATGGCCGATATGTTTGTTTTTACTTTTCTCCTGTGATTCATTTAATAAATGATTGAGCGCAGACCTTTTTTGGTACTTGTCACTATCATTTCAAAATTGCAAGCCTGTTTTGCTTTTGTTGTCAGTAAATTACATTTACCTTATCATCAGTTCGCTTGTTAGTAACCTAAATTCTGCTACTTTTATGCATTAGTAATTGTAGAAATGAGCTGCTTGGGTATGTATTGTTTAATTAGCTAATTTTGAGTACTACTCACGAAACTATTCACTTCTATCTGCAATTTTATTGGAATTTTTATAGAATAATCTGCACTTTTATGGGACTGCACTATTGGCTTAGGCCTGTTATTCATCAGGGGTCGCCACAGCAGAATGAACCGCCAACTTATACAGCATATGGTTTACACAGCGGAAGCCCTTCCTGGCACAACCCAACACTGGGAAACACCCATTCACTCTTGCATTCACACACAAACTCTGCGGCCAATTTAGCTTATTCAATTCACCTATACCTCATGTCTTTGAATTGTGGGGGAAACTGGTGCATCCGGAGGAGAACATGCAAACTCCACACAGAAATGCCAACTGACCCAGCTGGGGCTCGAACCAGCGACTTTCTTGCTGTGAGGCGATCGTGCTGCCCACTGTGCCACTTTTATAGGATTTTTATAGAATAATCTGAGTTTATATGGGATAATTAGCCTTTAGTAAGTCTGGCTACAATGATAATTATCTCATAGATTTTTACTTTAGGGAAACAGATTGCCAGTAATAACATAAACCTACACAGACCTTTTTTTACAAGATGTAATATAACTAGCAAATATCCATATAGTCTGTTTCAGCTATGTATACCCCACATATCATATGCTGTATATGCCTATTTTCCTGTTTTCTTGTGTGTCTTTATAAATGCAAATGAGCTGTTGCTCATGTTTGCTTTTCCAAAAGAGGGCAGAGCCTTTACAGCCTGTGTCTCAGATACTCTCAAGATGGGCTTCATCATGAAGGTTAATTATCTGCTTATATGTTACTTTGACTCTTGATATGAAGCCAAATATCTCAAGTAACATTTAATATTGCATGCTGTAAAAAAATCGAGAAATGTTTTTTTTTTACTTTTTACTCGGTGTACCAGTTTTTTCTCTTTAAAAACAATCACATTATTCTTGAAATTTAATGAGTTTATTCTCATATTAATTAAACCTTTTTTATTAAAACTCATCAACTTTATACTTGAAATTAAATTAAGTTTTTCTTAACATTTTACTTAGTCATCTTTCTGGTAATTTAATGAGTTTATTCTTGCATTAATCTCAAGATGGTTGTATTTTATATTATCCCATGGTAATGGATCCTTTTGGCATTTACAGTTTTCTCACCAGCGAAGTTTAATACAAGGTTTAATACATGCGTAAATACATATAAATGTACATATATATATTTTTATCAAAATAGTCAAAAATTAAGATGCTGATGAATGTTAAATGTGTCATAACATTCTTGTGCAAAGGGTCTTTTAATTAACTAATAAAACAACAATATGTATACCAAAAATCATAGCTAACTGCAGTGGTTCATCTTTCGAAATGCATCTTGCCTTATCACTTGTTACTGGATCACTGAAAGCATGTTAATACCAGGTAGAAGCAAAGCCTTTGGAAACATTCAGTGCACTTCCCCAAACATTTATTCTACTTAAACACCATCCCATTCCTACAAGAAATACTTTTTTTTTTTTTGTAAATCTTGGCTTTCATCTCATTTCAACTTCAGTGCTTTCTGTGCACTTTACAGATCTTTCGACAGATCTCTGCCAAAATCAGGTACCTAGGCATTCATGGTGTCATTTCCAAAGCCGTCTAGCCTCGTCTGCTTGATTTAATGTGCTAATCGTAGAGGTCAGTTTATCCTTCTCCTCTGAGCCACAGCAGCTCTTCAGCCTCCAGCAGGTGAGAGATTTCTCTGCTACATAGAACTTCAGAATTGTAATTTATTCTGACAGTGCTCTGATACGCTTGCTAATGGCCTTTGGTCTGGCTCACACAAACCCAATCCATTGTTACGTACTGACTGACAAGGACACTCAAAAGAAGGGCACAGTGTGTGGGTTTGGGGAAAAAAAGATTTAAAGTCTCTACTGTTGGTCAGCCGCTTTATCTCATGGTTCAATGTGTTGCATTCTGCATTGTTGTCATAGGGGTCACTCTATTGAGCATTTGTGTAAATTGTCTTATAGTTTTAACTTCCTGGAAAGCTACTGTAATGGTAGAGTAACACTCTGAACAGAATCTTACTGGGCAAGGAAATTAAAGTCAGATAAACTGTATGATTTTAGTTACCTTTCATTGATTCATATCCATCATATCTGATTTAACTCTATTGCTCATGAGATACTGAGATTTTAGCGTTTGTAGCGTGACATTTTTATACCCAAGCATGTGTCAATAACATGATGCTCATATTGTCGATCAAATACTAATGAAAACTGATATTCATACATACAAAAACGTGTCCAGGACAAACATGTTTTTCAATCATTTCTGAATCCCATCATACAAAAATGTTGAAATAATGTTTAAATGTTTTTAATAATTATCAACACAAGTCTCTTATTATTATTTTTTCACTCATCCACATCATGTGTAACCAACATGATGAAGGAATAAATGACTTTTAACTCGGTTGCACCACATGACAGTTATAAACTAGTATTATTTATAATAAACTAGTAAAGATTGTATGCAGCTGTTAAAATTATCTATATATTTAGTTATTTAGTTTATTTGTTTATTTTGCTAGCGCACCTTGTTATTTTTTTTAAGTATGGTAATTAAAGTAATATTCTTAACCACGCCTTTTTATTGTTAGTTTGCTATGAGGGAATCATGCACAAAAAGAAGCCCCGACCTGTTCTCAATTTTCCACTTCAGTTAGAACTACATATACAAATGTATGTACAAATACAAATTTTTAGAAGCTTCTAGTTCAAACAGACTTTAATAGACAAGGTGATGTGACACGGGTGTATGTGTAATCAGCGCAGGGGTGTGTGGGAAATGAAGTCTGAGAGAATGACAAGGGAATCAGGATGATATGTCCTATAGCAGAGTACATTCCAGCTGGTAGTCATAATACACATATTTATACTGCACTTTTTTTTTTTAACCAATCAACTACAGGGGTGTCTTCACTACAAAAGCAATCACATTTAATTCATTTTAGTACTCCTGGAAGTTATCAACAGTGAACAAGCTCAAAACATTTTGACATTTAGTTGCTTTTGTGATCAGACTGATGTAAATGGCGCCTAAAAGATTTGTGTCAAAATAAAACGTCTTGGAAGCTGTAGGTTTTGAGAAATGCGACAGGGAGATGACAGAGAGGACACACAAGGGCAGACAGACACTTTGATCATGGCTGTGGCTTCAGAAGCACGTTTTATCTACGAGGGGGTGGACGGATGGTGAGGCCGAGGTTCAACAGATCAAACAAACTAGAAATGGCCATCACTGACACATACATGCTATCAAAGGCTCTGTGAGAAACGAGCAAAGCATGAAAGTGTCTTAAGATGTGTGATTCTCTCGGGTTGTTGCTGAATAGTCACAGTCTCCCACCGGACATGCTGCTGCTGCAACAAAAGCTGAGGCTCAGATTGACTTTCAAGTGCTAACATGTAGGTAAATATAAAGTGCAAGCTGACACACCTTGAGTTTCTCCTCTGTCTCCTCTCAGGGTATTTTATAAGTTATCACCATGTCCTTGGGTGTGATTCACTGCATTACATCTGCATTACAAATGGGATAAAGAACAAATATGGCTGCCATGTTGGAGGACTGTTTCTAAAACGTAGTGCATGTAATGGACAATTTTCATCCACCATTCTTCGTACTTGTTCCATTTGAGAAACAAATGATGCAATATGTGCATTCAAGTAAATGCATCCAATGTGGCATGATAAAAGCTATCTTTCTATTTTTAAAAGGATTTTTTGTCTCAGTCAATTTTTAGCAATCAATTCCTTCACTACAAAAATGCTGTTGTTTCTTCATTAAGTAAGCCTAATATATTATTCACTACAACTTACTACATAGCTCATGATGAGTCATGTATGTTAGCCCCTGACGTCTGTGCGCACCCTTGCCTGGTATCAAGTACTCACAAATGTGTAGATGTAAGGTGAAAAATCATTCGAGAGATCAATTCTGCATTGATTTTGAGATTTTTTAAATTCATCACAGTTTTCTCTTAAGTTGATTCTGAGCTTAGTTTTTAACAGCCATACTCTGCTTGCATCCAATTGCTTACACATACTACTTGAACCTAAAATAATCGTTATTAAAGTGAGGAAAAGTTTAAGCGAATTACAATATTGTTAATAGTGAGCTGTATTTACATTTGTTCTTAGGGCTGGGCGATAAAATCGATATTGGTATTTATTGACCGAACACCATTGTCAATATCAATAAAAAAAAAGATTGGGTATGAGGTTTCGGTAGGAAGCACTATAGTTTTATTACAATGTGGTTGCTGAGCTTGCGCCTTGGAGGCATTGCCAATAAGCTTAGGTTGTAACATATCATTTCCAATGGAGTTGCGTGACTTGCACAACTCTGCACTTATGGGAGTGACGCGCACATGTTGTGCAATAGACGCACACGTGACACGAACACATTTTCTAGGTACACCTAGTTGAAAACATCTCAACTTTTCCGAATGCCGCAATTCATGGAAGTACAACTAACCAATCTGCTTCACACTTTGTAAGGAATATACACATTTCAGTAATAAAGGCAGACTCAGATAATCACAGCGCACCCAAACACTGCAGTGCTTTTTTACTTCTCTTCATAAACTTGTATCGAAGATGCAGCGATGGTTTGTCTGTTTGTTATTCTCTGAGAAAACGGCTGATCTTCGGCTAGTTACAGAAAGACAGAGCAAGGGAGCACAAGCAAAGCACATTGAAAACGATGAAGTAAACCACCCACTTGTTACTTCAGGTCAAAATAATAACATAGAGAAAATGAGTGCCGTATAGCAGCAGTGAGGAGATTGTAAATAGGTTGTAAGGATGTTGCCAGAGTGGTTTTTTGGTTTCTTTTCTTGTGCATCCCAGCCACCAGCACCCCATCAGAAATATTTTTAGCATAGGGGGTAATATAGTTGCAATATAGTTTCAATATGTACTTGAATAATGATGAACTAGTTCTTTAACTTGAAAGCCCAGATTTGATTAACATCATTTGTGTTGTTTACGGAGTTTGAGGTTTACTGCATCATTATCTTAAAGTTTGCTTTGATTGTTTAGCATTTGCACGTTATCACTGCACACACTTTGTAAACTTTTTTTTATCAGGTTTACGAGTCTCTTTAACACTTGTTTATTTTATTATAAAGAGATCAGATATTTTGTTTAAATATATATATATATATATATTTTTTATTTTTTTTATATTTGCCTTATTAAATTAAAATAAAGTGGTTAAAAATCGTAATGTTCTTAAGCGTATTGTTAAAAAAATTCAATAATTATCATTACAGAGTGATATGAAACATGATATCCTGCTAATTCTTTTGCAATATTTCCCAGCCCTAATAGCCAAATTACATTATTCTGTCAAATGCACAAGCACTCTTCCTTGAGGTTATTTGAGTGTATGGTTAAACTAGCATATGGCATCATTTGTTGTAAAAATAATAATAATAAAAGCAGGGGCGTCAAAAACATTCCTAGAGGGCCACAGCCCTGCAGAGTTTGAGCCCAGCTTCAACACACCTATAGGTATCAAACATCTGTAGGTATCATACAAGCCTGAAGCACTTAATTAGTTTGATCAGGTGTGTTTAATTGGGGTTGGAACTAAACTGTGTAGAGTTGCGACCCTCCAGGAACTGAGTTTGACACGTGTTCAAGAGAGAATAGTGATGCATTTTTAAAATCTCAGAATTTATGGAGAATTGATTTCTCGTCACATTTTCATTTGCAAAAAGTTGCACTTTGAAATCTGTTTTTAAAAGTGTTTAAGCCCTCAAAATGCTGCAGTGTAAATGCAGTTTTCAAAAACTTTTTGAAAACAGTTTTGCATAAATATTCCCTAAAGCAGTTCATACAAATTTCTTCTGGTTGCATACAGAAATGTCACGGTTGTGGATCTATCTGTTTTTTTTTGCATGTGTGTGTGTGTGGGAAGTGGGTGTGTCCTGTTTGGATTCTTCAACGCGTGGTGTGTGTGTGTATGTGTTTACGTTCATCAGCTGGGTGGTCACGTGTTTTGTTACTAACAACAAACAAGTGTTTGCTATCAGTCACAGCTGTTGCATGTTCCACGCGCTATATATGTTCAGTGTTTTGTAGATAGCGTTATCAGTCCGTTGTTTGTTCACTCCTGTGTCTGCTCTCTGTTAGACGCTCTCGCTTGTTTTGGTGGAGGCTCCCCGACATAAGCCTGTTTCATTTGGACCTTCTGCACGTCTCCGTTTCATTGACGTTGTTAAACTTGACGATTTCCTCGAAAGAGCTGCTCCATAGCGCTACCTTTCCCTTCCCTCAATATCTGGTGAGATACCCATGATAGACTGCTGTACGACGTTGGATCACAAATGAAGCAACGTTTGGCATGTCGTATTATGGTGTGAGCGTCCTTGCCCTACACTATATCTGGTGAAATCAATACCAGTTGTGACTCTTTAAATAAATCATCTTGTTTTCACTTGCATTTGGTCTCCTGTGTATATCATTGTGGCACAGAAATATGTCAGATAAAAAGCAAATAAGTCATCATCCCTACTAAGGAATAATCAATGTTCACAAATGTTACCGGACAAGCTATTGAGGCACTTTAGCAAGCTTTGCTGCTCAAAGGCTGTAATCTTTGGTTGCTATGCACATGTTCTCTGAGGTGCTTTTCAAAAGAAAACAATGCTTTGAGATGGAACAGCGCAGTCAGAGATCATTCTGTTCTTGTATTTATTCTCTCCTGCAGGTGCACAGATGTGCTTCTAGGTTTGCGTATTTTAAGTGCTGTCAGTCACCTTCACCATTTTACACATTCATTCATTAGAGACTCTGTTTCTGTTCCCAGTTGTAATTAAACACGTCATACATGATTAAGCCAAGCTATAGAAAGGTTAGGCAGGAAAGAGATGCAGATAATAAAGTAAATGTAGCTTTGGTGCTCTGGAATGCAGAATGCCAGGAAGCTCAAATTAATTTCATCCTAACATAACTGTGAGCACTCTTGAAAATTACAAATTCATAATGCTTTTCTTTTAGTGATTTACTTACATAGATTGTGTCCATGTCATGACCGCTTAAAGCAGGGATGCCCAAACTTTTTTTTATGAAAGGCCAAAAACCCTTGACTGAGGCTAGTGGGCCAAAGGTAAATATAGTTGCCATGGGTAATTATTTAATAATGTAAAAAAAAGACTGGAAACCCTTGCTTTATATTAACTAATACAGTTTTTTTTACATTTAATAATTTTACTAGGGCTGTCAATTGATTAAAAAAATTAACTAATTAATCACACTTTTTTGTGTGATTAATCATGATTAATCATGAAAAAAATATCCTAAATAAAGGCATTGGAAATATAGAAATTGAAAAATTATAATAATAAAGTATTGAATACAAACAATTGTATTCAGTGTAAAGTTGTATTGCGAGTTGAGAACATTAATTATAAAGTAGAAACAATTTAGCTTTGTCCTCCTTAACGTTTCGTCACCTTGGAATTATAAGGTTCTGTCTGCGTTTTGAATGATTTTGAGATATTGAGCTTCAAAGTTTTTGCATTCCATAGCAAACAGCATGTGTGTAACATTTGTTTTTGTTTTTATAAAAGGTCTTAATGTAAACAACTTATAAAAAAACATCCCATAATGTAAATAAGTTGTCATTTAATAAGAATATGTCAATAACTCAATTTTGACAAAAATGTCAGACAGAACCTTATAATTGTAAGGTGACGATTTAACCACTTGCTAAGACAGACCAGTCTATTGACATAATCGGGGACAACACACACACACACCCACACCCACACCCACACACACACACACACACACACACACACACACACACACACACACACACACACACACACACACACACACACAGTGAGAGAGAGAGAGAGAACAGCGCACTCCCTTCAGATCATCAACACGCACGATCGAATCAAATTTGCTTAAACTAAGCGTTTTAAAGTATGGCTTTATTTCTCAATCAAGGATTCTGACACATCAACGTGAAGCAGACGCTTTACAAAAGTTGATCACGTCGCCTTCAACCCGAAAGTGAAATAGAAACTTACCGGTTTGCGGTTAAAAGTTAGGACCGGGAGGGAGGGGGTGGGTGTCGCGGATGAAAGTGAGTAGGTCGCCTCTATGTGCGCGCCGGTGTTTATGGTGTAACACCGGCCCTGAACACACGTCGACCACAACAGGAAATAAAAAAAAAAACTGCAACTGCGATAAATGCGTTAATTTTTTTTACGCGTTAAATATTTTAAATTAATCACGTGCGTTAACGCGCTAATATTGACAGCCTTAAATTTTACATTACAATAAAAACAAAAGTCAGAAAAAAAACAGAACGACACCAGTTTTTGCTTTGATTTGCTTGCCGATGTCTTCTGCATAGTCCTCTATCCAAGTGACAGTATTTACATTTAAAAAAATCTAATTTAGTTACAACATTTAAATAAAACATTTCCCAGAGATGGTTTGCGGCTAGAAGGGCATCCCCTGTGTAAAAACGCGCTGGATAAGTTGGCGGTTTATTCCGCTGTGGCGACTCCGGATTAATAAAGGGACTAAGCCGAAAAGAAAAAGAATAAATGAATGAAACATTTAAGATCAGTTTGCTTTTTTTTGAAGCACAGCAATAAAACGAACAAAAAAGGATTAGAAATGACGATCTCTGTGTTAAAGGCATTCACCGTAACCCTCTCCATCATACTCCTCCTCTTTGATGGGATGGTGGGCCAAATCAAAGGTTACAATGGGCCAACTTTGGCCCATGGACCCTACTTTGGGTATCTCTGGCTTGAAGGAACATGTAACTTTTTAACATAATAGGCTATTTTATAACTCTCCAACAGTTGAGTTTTACCATTTTTGAATCTGTTCAGCCAATTTCCGGGTCTGGCAGGAGTACATTTAGCTTGGCTTAACATCATTTAATCAGATTAGACCTTTAGCATCTCATTTAAAAACAACCAAAGAGTAACACAAATATATGTATTTACAGCTTGACTCTTCTGTAATTACATCATGTATTAAGACTGACGGAAAACTGAAGGAAAGTTGCTATTTTCTAGGCAGATGTGGCTAGGAATTTCACTCTTATTCCAGCATAATAATAAAGAAACTTTTCTGCAGTACCATGTCTGTAGCAGATGCAATGATTGTCCCTGTGGCTGAGCATGTGCAAAAACAGCATTAAAAACATAATTAAAGTTAATTGAATAAATTAAACGCGTCTTATGCAGCGAAAGTCACGTTAGATGATTTCTCTGATTCCATTTGAACCTGAGCTTTGTGAAGGAATGAATGCAAACAGCTTAATAAGGTTGAGCTATAATGCAGCAATCATTTTATCTCGATTAATGTTTTTTATGATTGTTGGAGACGAAAGTGAATTTCGATTAATTCCACAGCCCTAGTATACGGTTGTGATCACTCAACGCTATGTATCTAGTATCAAGCTACATGTATGTATCAAGCTTTACACTGCTGCTTACAAAGAAAATTTGGCCCATGCTTGTTTGGACTTGATGTGTTTTTTTTATTTTTGATAATGGCAGTCCATTAATAATCCATTTTCTCTGAGCTCATTTCAATTCAATTCGCAGGATAGGTCAAGTGTTAAAAAAGAAACTTGTAGGCTTTAGGTTTAAAGCTTCATAATTAGTTTCCTGTCATGTTGCTGCACACTTTATTCTAGGTCATTATGCTCTCTATCTACGAACACAAAAGTCAGCTTTAACAGAAACCCAGTCTAGCAACACGAGTTTAATGGATAGTTCATCCCCAAAAATGAAAACCCGCTCTTTATTTACTCACCCCCAGGCTATAAAAGATGTGGGTGACTTTTTATCTTCATTAGTGCGTTAAAGAAGTTTTTTTTTGCTGAAACTGTAGTCCTTGGTGATTCATATAAAGAAAATCAACTGCTATACGCATATATACGTGTATATGTACAAGTATGTGTTTGTGTTTAGTATAAAATATGTGCTCTAAACCGCCATGTATGTGGTCAGGACTGTTTGCAGAGGCTGTGGATTAAAGGTTATAATGTTGTAAGTTATGTTCAGTTTTAGCTCAATGCAGTTTTGAAATTTGTTTTACCCGTTAATTTATTTATAACACAAATAGCCATTTACTTGCATTTAAAGAGCCCCTATTATGCATTACAAAAGGTCATATTTTGGTTTTGGCCGTCTCCGCCAACAGGCTGATATGCATGCAAGATCAAAAAACACTTTCATTGTCTTATGATATGCATTTATTTTTACCTAATTATCCCAACGACTTTTATATGATTTGTTTAGCGATTAATTTGTTCCCAAACCCCTCCTTTGTGTGATGCTAATCGGCTGTGATTGGTCCGATGACCCAGTCGGTTGTGATTGGTCGACTGCGTTCGGCACGAGAAATGCCCACCATTCAGTAGTCAGAGTGCAAAGTATATGTGTGAGCCCAATGCAGGAGTGCATTAAAGCAATGCAGTTAAACACCAGCATATCGCTCTATTCTTAACCATAGTTAAAAACAAAATATCAATCAATATTTTTTAACAAGGTGCATTTAGATTTAACCCTCAGCTGGATGTTTTCAGTCACTTGCAGCTGTGTTGCACACTGCATAGAAGGCCATTTTCAAAAACCCATAATAGTGACTCTTTTTAATAAATTACCAAACACCTTGATTTCCTCTAAAACAGTTTTTTATTTATTTATTTTTTTTACATAAAAAGATATCCACATCTTGGATTGCTGAGGGTGAGTAAATTAGCAGCAATTTTTCATTTTAGGTTGCACTATTCCTTTATTTCTCATCAACATGTCAACCAACAATGTGGAGAATATGCCAGCATTAGTTTTTGAGGGCAAAAAAGGTGGAAAATTGCTTGGAGAGAAGTGGGCAGCAGTAAGCTGACCACTAAGCTAAAAAAGCTAATGCTTTGGTTTTTTCTCTTAATTGACTTTACTTCCCACTGTCTTGTCCTCCATTTGTGCTGTTTACCTTCACAGTTTCAGTGGCAATTTCTCATTGCTCATGTTGCTCCTCTTTTTAGACAGTGCAGTGCAATTAAGTAATGGTCAGCCAGACTACAAACAAGTTTTACATATTTTTGTAGCACCTGTCACATTTTATTGCAGACCACTTGTATATTACATGTACTGTGTACAGAATATAATTGTACAATCCCAGCTGTGGTTCCTCAGTATAATTATTTTTCAAGCTAAATGCATTGTAATACATTAAGCAATTTGCAAGTCAACATTAGTAAATTAGATGACAATGCATCTCGCTCTGATGGTCTGTAATTGATGTTTGTACCAAATATTACGCTGACATTGCATACCTGTGAAGTGTCAAAGACAAAGTTTAAAAGATGGAGGAATGGATGGAGGAAGAGTAGATGGATGGATGGATGGATGGATAGGGAGGCTTTGAAAGAACACAGCTAATCTTTATCACTAACATGGTTTTAAGATGCTTTACTGATATTGAACTAAAGCTCATGATCTGTGATCATGATAAACTAGTAAATAGATAAACCACAGGACTGCCATGCTTACTGTTTATTGGCACAATTTACTCAATGCTAAAATCTCTACAGATCTTCACACAACTCTGGATGATGTTAGCAAACAGCAAAGTCTGTTAGCAACAGTAGGCTTTCAATCATCCGTTTAGAATGAGAAATGCAGTCAGCAGGAGCGCGCGGTCTTAGCCAAGATTAGCAAGCAGTCACTAAGCAAAGCGGCAAGCGAGAGCCAGTTTTCCTGGGGCTCCGCTAATGACATTAACTCCACATACACAAGCTAATCAATCCGTTAACGGCTTCGACCAAAGCCATCAACCACAATTAAGAATCGACATACTCCATGCTGTATGCTGATGCATTTTTTAAATATCATAATTAGTCTGAGCCAGGCATTTTGAAAGTGACTTTGACTTGAATTAGCAGGCCCGATGTGCTCATCAGTACGGCAGAGATCAAGTCAGAGAGGATTAAAGCCTGCGTGTTAATGGAGCACGGGTATTTTTAACCACTAAGTGCTAATCTCTAATGCTGGATTTCTGATACGTGACTAGCTGAGAACTGATTCATGCTGCGTGATGGAGTTCAAGGCTGCTATGGCTAGCTGAACCAAGACTGTGTGCGATTTTATTACTTTGCGATTGGCAGTAGAGTTCATGTGGAGGACAGTTCACTAACGGTACACAAGACACCATTCACTGATTCACAAATAAACAGGCCTACAGTTTCAAGTGCAGTCTAAAGGGCATTTTATAGTGCTGTTTGGTAAGGTAAACATGAGCATTATTATTACTAATACCAAAAAATAAAATTAATTTGGCCATAATTTACTCACCTTTTACTTGTTCCAGACCAGTTGAGTTTTTTTGTTTGTTTATTCTGTTGAGCACAAAAGAAGTCAAATGAAAGAATTTTGAAAACCTGTAACTATTGGCTTTCACAGTACGAAAAACAAATACTGTGGAAGTCAATTGTTTCTGACATTCTTTTGAGCTCAACTGAACAAAAAAACTCAATGGAACTTATGTTTCAACTCAATGGAAACTCAGTGGTATGGAACAAGTAAAGGTTGAATAAATTATGGCAGAATTATCATTTTGGGGTGAACTATCCTTTTAAGATTTAAGTAATTTGAGCAAACTTATAACCTTAAAATGATATAGTCATCCACAATGAATCAAAACAACTTTGAAGCCCAAAATGATTTATTTCATTCAAAGATATTAAACTTTGGTAACTGCTTGTTTGTGCTATGCAAATGAGGTACCTTTTTGAGAATAGATTTGCGCATTATTATTAATTATTGAAAACGCAAGTATACATGTTGTACAGTTCAAAATGTTTGAAAGGGCAAAAAAGAAACTTAAGCACAACAGGGATGCAATGCTTTGATCATAAATAAACTAAAGGCCACCTATTTTACCCCTTTTTCAAGATTTAAGTCTTTTTTAAGTCTTTTGTGTCTCCAGGTTGTGTCTGTAAAGTTTCAGCTCAAAACACCCTTCAGATTATTTATTATACCTTTCAGAATGTTGGGATTTTTTGGTCTGGTCTTTTTTAATAATCATAAAATATCTTAATTAAATGGTACTGTCAGTACATTTTTTACAAAAATAATGATATAATTTATTAATAAGGAAAACTATCAGTTAAGAAAATGTATTTATTCCTAAACATTTGCATGTTGTTTTTATATATTTTATCATTTATTGATTATATATTGCTATAGTAACAAGGTTATTTTAGTAACACTGAATAGCTACTGTTACTTAGTTTTAGTTAACTGTAATATAACCCTGATTAGAGTGTTTTCCACTCACAAATAGTTTTTTTTCCACTCCTCTCATTAAGCCAAAAAATATAATATTTATCTTCTGTTATTTTTGCCTCACAGCGTACTTAGTTTCTTGTTATTGCTGGTCCATTTCTAGTGTAATTTGCTAAATCATATTATTCTGTGCGTCATTGTGCATGGCTTTCACAGGTACACACAGGCGCACACACACAATCTCTAACTTGCACAATGAACAAAGGTGACACACTTTTCCTGGAGCTCATTTAATTTTCACAGTTTGTGTCAGTATGAACCCACACCTACGTCATACTCTATTTATCGTTTCTGTTCTCACTCACCTTGCCCACAGTACACAACAGTTAAACAGGCACATCTGGCTCCCAAAGGGCCTCATCATTACGGTCTCTGATTTCTCTGTATTTCTTCATTGGTTTTTCCAGGCAAACCCCCACTGTCCAACCACCAACATCTGCTCCCTGTGGAGCCCACGTGAACCACATAAAGGGTCTGATGCCATAAAACATTCACACTTCCCCTAAAATACGAAAGTCGTTTTCTGAAAGCCGGATGTTCAGGATTAACTTCTGAGAAAATGACAACCAACAAAAAAGGTGAATACTGATTCAGTTTTAATGAGCTGAGGTGCAGAAGGTGACAATATTCATCATGTCTTTTGTTTAACTTTACCTGTGCTTTTGATGTTGGATTGATATAGAGTCTATTGACAATTTAGACTAAAAGAGC